>QBDW01000642.1:0-92111 GCA_003261595.1 Maconellicoccus hirsutus | reverse complement strand
CCTTATACATATGTACTTAACCTTCGTGAGTCGCGTCTCGCAAACATCCTCCATGAGAGGGGGAGTTTCGATAAGGTCGTCGTGAAGGCGGCCGGTGGACCCTTACTAAGCAGGTATACACAGCCTACCGCAGCTCGATCACTCTTACCCGCTCTCCGAAGAGCTCACGACCAAGTACGTTTCACAACTGCGGCTAGACACCTTATGAAGCAGAAAGAATGGGGATCTAACAAATACTATCCTAAATAACAAACCTCAAACGTTTTTCACCTCGGGTGGCTTTGTGTAACTTCACGTTTCAATTGTTAAAAAAATCAAAAATAAAGAACATATCCATTATCCAACACCTTAATTTTGAAGGGGATTGACTTAACATCTTAATTCATAAAATTAAAACTACGTTAAGAAATTTAAAATTCGTTGTTTCCAGGACCATGCGTAACGCTGAAAAGAGAAACGGAGTCATTAAAATACCTATTGGGAACTACGCAAGCAAAATCCCAACTTTTTCGAAATATCCAAAATTTTTTCGCAACGTGCTTTCATACTCGCACACTAAAAAAAAAACAAGTTGGGAAAACTGCGTAAAAAAATCCACAAGATTGTTTCATAAAACACTCTTTCACAAAGAAAATGGGTTCAGATTTCTAAACAATGTCTCGTTAAGAAACTGATCAGGTCAGTAGACTGCGTAAAGTGTTTCAAAATTCTGTATAATATCATCGCAATCCAGTTTTTATAGTGAAATACATAAATATCAGAGAAAATCTGATCAACTCGAGTAGAATTCCGAGACAAAATTTCTGTTAACTTGTAGCAAGATTCTCGTCAAAAGCGAGCGCCCACATTAATCAAATTTCATATGATTAAAAATGCCTCTAAACCAATCAAAACAAAGCGCGTAATACAAAGTGTCAATACAATATTGATATCTCAATTTCATATCGATAAAAAGGCGTCTAAATTAAACTAATCAAAAAGCGCATAATACTGCGTGCTACCAATTTTGTAAAATTTCTTGAGAAATAAATACTTTAATGTAAATTTTCATCTTGTCGATATCAATATTGTAAATTTTGTACGAATAAAATTTCTCTGAACAAAACGAACCGCAAAATATAGCGTGCTACCAATAAAATTACTCGATAAAAAACGCATTGCAATAAATTTTTGACTCACTGTTGTCCATTCATTGAAAATGTTACTCCATTGGCAAAGAGTCGATTCAATAACTGCGTGCTACAGTTTGATCAGCGTCACATCCATTCATTGAAGGCGCTACTGAGAATCAACAGAAGAAATCCCCTCAGGCGTTGATTTGGCCGATATATCCTTCGTCGTCGTATGTACTTTTCATCGATCTTCACCTAAACATGGAAAACGCACAATTTTCCTCTTTGTTAATAATGCAATTTGTTTTCGAGTAAATAAATTCACAATCATGGACGTATTTATTTTTCGTTAAAACAGAGAACACTGATTTCGTTCCAGTTCCCCTCATGTAATGGTATCTCCCATTTTAGGGGAAAATAAAATCAACATTTTCAATCACCAAAAACATACTCGTAAACCAAAAAATCTAATTCAGTTTATTTACATCAAAGGAAATTTTGTATGCAATAATTTCAGTTGGCAATACTGCTTTTAATAAAACAACAAACTCACGTAATTTAAAATTAACACAAAAAGTTCCGGTTATTAGGTTCAAGATTCCCTTGCCACCTCAAATTTGAAAAAATTTAAAATCCCCCCAAAAATTCTCCAAAATATTTCAAAAAATTCTTTATCTTGTCGTCGACGTATCTCCGAAATTTCTTCCATAACAAGCGTCACAACGCGATCGTGAAAATTTGAAATCCCCCCAAAAATTCTCCAAAATATTTCAAAAAATTCTTTATCTTGTCGTCGACGTATCTCCGAAATTTCTTCCATGACAAGCGTCACAACGCGATCGTGATTTAAAAAAAAATTAAGCCTACAAGTCTACACACCAATTAACCTCTACAATTAACAGAGATCCCAAAGTATCTCTAAATAAACCTTACAGACGAGTTTGTAAAAAAAAAGAAAAAACAAAATAAAAACCAACCGCCACATAACACGCGCAAATGTAAGAACATTAATTACTAAAAAATAATTACACTTCGCTATCGTCACGTGCGAATAGGTCTAAATAATGATCACCCCCGTTACCCCTCAAGAGGGTACCAAATTTCATATACATACATATGCAAAAAAATTGGCAACCGAAGCCTAAATGACCAATAATGATTACTTACGACTTCGGTGATTTCTTTGGGTTGTTGACTTGTTGATGGGAACAGATGCTGCATAAACAGATTCCATATGTAGCTGACGTTACGTAACCGTCTCCCTCATATGGATAACCTCGTGCGATCCCGAACGTTTCTTGAGATATTCTTCGTTCTGCCCACAAACCAGAGTCATTGGCCGTGCTATGAAAAAAAAAGTATATCAATATTCGCGACATTGCCGCTTACTAAAATGTCAACACAGTACACGTAAATTAATTGTTTAAAAGTCATACATAATATCATGCGAGATCAGTCCACGTCGGCAACAAGAAAAATCAACGTCAAGAGTACTTTTCGGTTTAACACGTAAAAAAATTCAAAAAAATTCCTCGAGAAAGTCAAGTAAAAGTTGAAGTTTCATTGAAAATAAAAATAACTTACTCGAATTTTAATACAGGTAAACACAGGTTAACGAATCACATCGAATTGATCACGTACTACCAACGATGATACAGCACTCTTGACTTAATACACTACGCGTTGTATCCAAACGAAACTGAAAATAAAAAGTAAGAAATAATCGACGGAACATACAAAAGCAACAGGTATAATTAGCGATTTACCTTCTAATCAAAACACAATGAATGGAAACCGATGATGCTGATGGAAATGATGGCTCTGCTTGACAGACCACCTAGTACCAGAATTAGTTGCGTTTTTTTACCCCTTGATTAATTAAAAATAAACAATTAACAGCGTGTTAAATAAATACAATCCACGAAATAATAGAATAATCGGACATTACTCGAAATGCAAGGAAGTAGGAACGCGAGCACGAACAGACGAGAAATGCTCAACAACACGAGTCGAAAACGGCACATAGAAGAATAAAACACGAGTTAACGCGTTAGTCGGCATTACCCACAAACCACAAACTGCACCTAACAATATCAATCAGTGGTGCCATTTCCTTCAACTCAAAACTCTCCGCGTCCTTTCACCACCACAAATATTGCACCAGTCATTAAAATATAATGTTAAAATCAACGTAAAATGGTTGAACCCTTGAATACGCGAATAAAAAAAAATTCAACACCCATATTTTCAAGTTAAACGACGCTGATGCGAGATAAACGCAATCGTTAAAACCCACCGGCAAAAATTTTCCAAGTAAAAATCCCGGCACATGTTTGTAACCTTTTAATTACGTACTTTGTTTTTCAAATCATTTAACAGTACAATCCGCGTATTACTTTTAATTAAAACCACAGAAACAATTTAAAGCAGGTTTACACGAATAAATGACTAACATGCCTTGAGTTTGAATTCCATCACGAATTATGTTCCATTAAAATCACGAAAATAATGTTGCAGTAAACTTACGCGAATAAATGACGAACATAAATCGAGTTTTTTATCCATAGACTAGTTGATAATAAACAATAAACATCTTTTAAATAAATACAATTCACGAAATAATAAAATAATCGGACATCGCTCGAAACGCGAGCACGGACGGACGAGGACGAGAAATGCTCAGCGCTCAGTAAAAGGACGACGTCACATAGAAGAACTTCCATAGAAGAATGATTCAACTGGATCTATTACCATTATGTGCTTACCTACATAATGCGATACCCATTTCATCAATAGGTAACGCTGTTTCAGCCCATGGGCAGCGGGGAGCTAAAACGAAACAAGCTACAAAAATTGAAACCGACGGAGCTCCTAGTTGAAATTATGAGCCCAATGTTATTAATAGGTAGGTTCATGTAGTACCAACCTATTTCATACGGCAAAAAAACTCGCCATTTTTTATGAATTTACAACAAAAATTCCCGTTTTTGACTCATCGCCGCCATTTCACCATTTTTTAAAAATAAATAAACACATTTGCGAATTTATTTATTCATTGAAATCGTTTCTTATCAATTTCAGCGAGTAATATGCAAGTAGTATAGGGGCAGGTCTAGGACACCAGGACAATTCATTAAAATATACCCTAAATCTTTACTAAAATCACAATTCTAAAATTTTTCAAAAAACCTAAGCAAAAATATCCTTCATTTATCAACCAAAAAGCACTAATTTTCATAGTTTTTTCCTACTATTTTATAGGGGCACAAGCGTTCAGCTTATAGTGAAAAATGGTTAAAATGAAATATTCACCTATTTTAACCCTTTTCTCAGACAGAAATCGCAAATCAGTAACATATCATTTTTACCAAGGATCATATTTCATTTTAACCATTTTTAGTTCATTTTCTCCTAATAATCTTTTGCCAAGTAAGGTTACACAAATTTTTAATTTTTATCTCATTCCTTTGAAAATCTTGTAGATACCTACTGTATACAAAAAAATCATCTAAAACTGCTCATATATGAGCACTTGAACTTTGACCCGAAGTAGACTTCTGCTTCGTCATATGCCAGATTCACTGCTTGTACATATGTAGAATGTAGCTGAACGCTTGTGCCCCTATAAAATAGTAGGAAAAAACTATGAAAATTAGTGCTTTTTGGTAGATAAATGAAGGATATTTTTGCTTAGGTTTTTTGAAAAATTTTAGAATTGTGATTTTAGTAAAGATTTAGGGTATATTTTAATGAATTGTCCTGGTGTCCTAGACCTGCCCCTATACTACTTATGCATTTGTTTATTGCTGAAAATAAGTTTTTTACGAAATTTCTCGCATACCAGACGAACCAGTACTCGAACGTTATATAAACATAAAAACGTGTATCGTAAATAGAAAAAGGACTGCTTCGTACAAATATTACAAATGCAA
Organism: Maconellicoccus hirsutus; assembly: GCA_003261595.1. NCBI lineage: Eukaryota > Metazoa > Arthropoda > Insecta > Hemiptera > Pseudococcidae > Maconellicoccus > Maconellicoccus hirsutus. The sequence goes on along the minus strand of QBDW01000642.1, from coordinate 87,067 downwards.
TTACAAAATATAAATAATTCTAAAACGTAATTAAAATAAACAACAAATTAAAGGTGAAATTTGAATAACAATATTTGTACTTGAGATTTTCTAAAAGTAGTTCGAAGAAATTTATAACATTCATATTATGACGCAAAAATAATAAATCAAAAATACGTTATTCAAATAACTGCTGGGAGATGAGAATCCTCCGACAACAGTGCTTTTACGAAGAAAATATTAAGTACAAAAGTATTAAGAAAATAATGCAATCACGTAAAAAATACATATGTACCTATAAATCGCGATTAGAGAATAGACCTGTTACAATGAACAAGAACTTTTGAGACATTTTTTTTCGCATCGTGTATGTCTTTTATCAAAGTTGGATTCAACCCACAATAAAATTTGAAGGATACCTATTTTTCTTTTTCGATTTGCTGTTCTAATAAATTGTGACCGGAGTTGTAATTTACAACTTTTTAGAATACATAACATACAGCAATTTCGTCTTTTAATGCCCGCCGCAAAATACCTCGTTACGGGAAAGAGATTAAATTTGATTAAAAATTTTAACCCAAGTATCCTTTCGAGAAAAAAAAATGCTCTATATGGTAACGCGAGAAAAATAAACTAATTCATCAGTCGTTGGGTATAAATCGCATATTTGAAAAAAAACGAAAAAGTAAAAAAAATCTTGAAAGGAAACCTGGGCAATTTCTCTAGCAAAGTTAGCCTATAATTCGTCGTGTTTAGGTCCGGAGAATTCATCGTGACTGATAAAACCATTTTTGTCTTTATCTTCGTGCTGGAATATTTCCTCCACTAATTTATCGTGTTCGGCCAACATTTGCTTGATATCTTCACCACCTTCGGTACCTTCGGCGGCAACCATTTGTTTCTTCAAATATTCGCTCACTTCTTCTCGAGATAATTGTTTATCGGCGTTCATGTCGATTTCTTTGAATACATTGGTGGTGGGAGCATGATCGCCGACCATTATCAACTCGACGTCGAATAATAAAGTTGCACCTATATAAAAAAGAAATTCAATTGAAAATTAAAATCGACGACAAGAAATTTTTATTCGTCGGTAAACTTCGCGCAAAGAGACAAGTTAATTCGTTATTTTAAACGCCTTGTACTAACCACCGGGGATAACAGTGCCAGCTCCTCTATCTCCGTATCCCAAGTGCGGAGGAATAGTCAATCTCCTTCTTTCACCGACACACATCTTTTGTAAACCTTCGTCCCATCCTTTGATCACTTGTCCGACGCCCAACTGAAAAGTGAACGGTTGATCTCGATCATGACTGAAATCAAAATACAACAAAAATCGAGTAATTTATTTTTTAAGAAAAGACTAATACCAATAGGGTCACAGGCAATATTGTTAATATTCGTAATTTTTCTCGTACACGTACGTAATACGTATACGTCGTCAAGTTAGTTTCGCTGACTGGACATCATCAAATATTACTTCACCAAAAAACCTAAGCGCACGTTTGACTTGTGGAACTATGTACTTGTTCTCCTAATTGCGGTAAGCGAAAGTAATTCGTTGAATGCGGCTTTCATCGCGTAGAAAGAGAGCCGTACAATTTCGAAAAAAGGGAAAATGTACAGGTAAATGTATACATATACGCTATAAAAATTCAGTAGTCAGTTAAGAGAGGAAAAAAAAGGGAAAAATTTTCTTGTAACACGAAAGCAACGAGCAAATAACGAAACGCAAGAGAACGCTGTAGTTATGGTAGCGCCCTCGAGGGATATACGAAAAATGCTGCTTACAACCGACCGGCGCTCCCTGCTGCTCTCCTCCGCTGCATTAGCGGCTTCATTCTGATGAATATTTCAGATACTATTTTCGTCTAACTACTCGCTAGCAATTCGCCCAAATCATACGCGGCGCTATTCGGCCTCTATCGGTGTAAAAAAAAGAATGATAGCGAAACAAAACCATAAAATATCGAACGAAAAAATGTATCATGTTGATCGAATACAAATTTTTTAAATTTTTTCACGTATTCGTAAAAACAAATCATAAATGCGCGAATAGATGGAAATAAAATAAAAAAAAGTTACCTCGGCTTTTCTCATATATACCTATTATTTGGGTATAATTTTTGTCCCTCTATTGTCCGTGACAATTCGCGTTTTCGGGGTTTCACACCTGAGGACGGTTGTTGTAGTTCATTGGTTCAAACCCAGTAAAGATGTCCTCCCCCTTTGTTTTAATTACCACCGGTAACCTGGGTTTTCTGGCTCAGTATAAAATTCATTCCTCGTCAGGGTAGGATGCCTCATCAGGCATACTGTAGGCCTACATCCCATTCTCAACCTCCCTCCGTGAGGCCACCACCTAGTGAACGAACTTTCGTATTTTTCGCTAAATCGCATACGAGATGAGGTTCGCTTTCCGACGCACCCTACGTTCAAACTGTAATGGAAAGCGACTGTCGAGTAAAGTTCGCACAACGAACCTCGACTACAACTGTAAATTTTCATCTATTCTTATTCGTATCGAACAAACATGACGAGCAACAAGTAAACGCGATTAAAATCCGCTATACGGACACGTACAATAAGTAGCGAAAGCAGTACGTCTGAAGTGGAAAATTATACCGAGATACGTATGTACACGTACTACGTTCGAGTATTTTCTCGCAATTAATTAATCGAACGGTTGGTTTGTCGAGGAAGGCGACGAAAAAGAGGGCGAAGGCGAGGGCAACGGCGGAATTGAAATTTTTAATGTATTCTCGTAATCTGTTATGTGATCTTTACACCTTGTTCTGTCGATCGCATCTGCCAGTGGTACATCGCGTCCTCAGTGAAAGTAAAAAGAGAAAAAAATTACGTACACATACGCGTGAAAGTGTTTACGTATTCGAGCCATCGGTAGCATGTTGTCGTAATCATTAACACGTTATAATTTGGCCATTTGTCAAACGTATTTGTAATTCCATCTCGGTATCGTACGTAGGTCTAGGTACCACGTAGCTGCAGTTCCGCACGTTCAACTACTCGCTACGGCAAACGTGCCACGTAAATATTCGCATTCTTTTCTTCCCTCGTCGTATACGACATTTCGTTTCCGCAACCAATGACCAACGTTGACCGCTGCATCATCTTGTTCAAACAAGTCTGTTCAGTCGAGCTTGTTTTCAAAACGTAGGTAGCTAGGTACACGCACGCCACACACACACACCGAAAAAAAATGGGATAAACCCACATCGTAGACAATAGACATCGACGAGCACTTTTGAACGTCAAAAGCTAACCGAATTTATTTTCGATCACGTCGCATCACGCCACGACGTCATAACATCATCAACTACCGATACGGCGGCGTGTTTTACTTGCCAATTACATTCATCCGAATGTCATTCAGAGTCATTTGATACGGCAGCCATTACGATTAGATTCGATTCTCAACAAAAATCACCATCTTGAAGATACTACGAAGTACAAATAGATATCTTAATACTATAACAGTATATGTACTGTAGTTATGTACACACAATCTACGTACTTTAAAAAACGTAAAAAAAAAAACTAAAAGAGGCTGCAGTACGTTAATCATCATTGTCGCGCTCCCTTCCCGTGAGCTCATCTCCGGCCGAAAACCTTATAACCTACGATTGGCTATCGGATGCGTGATCGATGTTCATTGCTCGATGCTCCGCTGTCATCTTCGTCATACACGAGAAACAAAGAGAGTTCAATTCGCCATTCAGGACGACGTCGCAGAACGAGTTTTACCGTATTCCATCTTGTTCTGATAAATATACATATAATTGTATCGAGGGAATCGTTATACGCCTCAACTGTCGTTTGTCCTTTTCGCTTCTTCCAAGCGATTCCGGAATTAAGTTCTACTTATTCGGGTAAACTTCGTATCGTCGCGATGCATTAGTAGAATGTACCTGCATCGAGTTTCGACTTTTGACTTCTCGACGGGTAGCGAAAAGTAGGTGGAACGAAGCGAGTGACACGAATCTTGGGCGGCTGCATTTCAAGTCTAAATTATTCGTTAAAATTGAGAAAAAATAAGATACGTTACTTAGAATAAGTACTCTCCAAGTAGAAACTGTTTTCTTAGAAAAACTGGTATATTTCGGTATCGATATAAAACGTAATGTTCATCGGCGAACTTGTAGAAAAACAAACCGGATCGGGTTACTTGTCCATTGGTTGAAAAAACCTACCTCTTGTAGGTTATTCGATTACCTAATCGAGGGCGTAGCGCAGACGACGTCCGAGACGGATATTGCAAAGCGTACTCGCACATCCAAACGACGCTAAACCAGTGCAAAAAGAAACCGATTCAAAAAACCTTGCTTAAATCGGGCTTAAAAATTGGTACCGAGAGCGGACCGCTTATGCGCGAATGGTCGGTCGTCACGCAACACGTTGACGCGGCTGCAGGAAACCGTCGGACAACCGTTACCAGCTCACGCTAAGACGTCTTTTTCTTTTTGGTCTTGGCTCGATCACGGTACGTGGTACATGGTTCACGTACGTCTACAGCTCGGCCGTCAACTCGGCTACCTTCACGTAGGACTTTCTCTCTTCGATCTGCGAGGCGCGAGCACTACGGTCAAAATATCGTAGCTTCCAAGTTCCCAGTATCTGGAAATACGTTAAATTTCTCGCTACGATCCGATCGAACCTTGAACGCGTTCGTTGATCTACAAACGCCATTTACGATCGGACGACGCCGATACACGAGCCACGCGCATCGAAAATAACGCCGCCACGTCGAGACGGCTCGTACGAGCTACAAAATCGAAGCACGAAAACTCGACGACGCGACGTTATTTACGTTTACGACGCGACGCCGCGTAACGCGTTAATAAAAAAATCCCATCTACGGATACATCGTACCTACGCAGCGCGATAACGTAAGTTACGCGCGCAAGAGGAAAGCTCGCGGTAAAAACGCCGCTTCGCGCCTTTTCATTTCGAGACCACACGCTCGGTTAGCCTGTTAGCCCGTTGAATTGCGCTTTTTAAATATTTACATCAAGTTTTCTCATCTCCTTCGAGAACGCCGATAAGCTTCGCGTAACGCCGCCGCGCCGTACCTTTTCTTTTACACCAATTCCGATACGTCCTATTTTTAATACCGCAGGATTAACTCGACGCGTTTTCCGCCTCCTTCTCACTTCGACAACCGAGTGGAGAAAAATACCATCGAGTTGCAGCGCCGACACTCTTTTAAACGGTTTTGTCGAAGTACCGTTGAATTATGACGCTTTATAGCGCCGACGACGAGCACGCACGTGAAACCTTTCCGCATAAAACTCGACAGGAGACGACGCTACGCAAACGGCCGCCTGTACTCGCATTTTCATACGTACGAGTATTTTCCGCTGTTACTTTTTCATCCGCCCATCTTCCAACGCGGCGTCGTTTTTTCATCGTTCGTAAATCCGAAAAATACTTGGTCGAAAAATTTACCGTAATTTTCACGCTTTTCGAATTTCACTTGAACCATACGCCGTCTTCCCCGCGACCCGCGTGCGTCGCCGCCGGCACCGTTGCTCGAGTTTTCGTTTCATACGCACACGTTCAACTTGCGCAGGGAGAAGGCAGCGGCAAAAAATAAGTACCTTTTCGTTCATTTCTTTATTTCTACGCTACAGCTGTCTTCCTTTCAACTCGCCAACTCGCATTCATCACATTTTAACCCTTTTGCTGTTTTTCCTTTTTCGTTTTTCTCTCGAATATGACGTACGCGTTGTAAAACGTGTACGCTTTTTCTCTATCCGCATGTCTACGCGCGTGTACGTAAACGCAAAGCAAAAAATTTCCAGCGTTAGTACTCCCTGCGGGGGTGTGAGCTTTTTAGCGTTTCTCCATCTCGCGTACAACACGTACAGGGCGTTCGGAAAAATCGACCTCCAGGGCAGCGGCGTCTAACATAACGTGTACGTACTCGTATTAAAATGTACACGCTCGCCGGCGGAATCCCAAAAGGTTACCGGAAAAATGAAAATCGTAATTCATCTTCGATTTCACGTAGCACCTTGAGCTGGTGCGATGATTGCCGACGGGCTGATAGGCACTTAGGCAGTTAGGCGTAGCCAGCAGCCAGAAGCCAGAGCCACAAGCACACGAGGCAAATCGCCGATACACCGTGAAACAGCTCAAACAAGCCGTAAGCGTGGCACTTGAACAAATAATCCGATAATTCAGCAACTGCTCGCGCGATACGTGGAACGCGGAACGTCATAACGACGACGATTAATTCACTATTAGCGACGTTCTAACAGTCGCCTTGCGACTGTAACGACCTCATTAATAGGTAATTTGAGAACAACCGCGCACAAATCATCTCGTTCGAGCTAGTGCCTTCGCTTATTCACATAACTCAACTCTTACGTATTAATTAGTTTCATCGTATTCGGTCTCGTTTTTAGTTTTTTAGTTTTGTTTACACGTGCAGCCTACCTTACCTATTTCACGTAATACTAAATTCAAATTTTCTCTCGTCGATTGTCCGACAATTTCGCTCTATTGCTCGACACACCATCCATCGTCGACGTGTTTAATCGCGATAAGCGAATTTCAATAAGTGCTCGTTATCAGCAAGCGATATTAATATGTAATTTCAAAATTCCACGTAAACGATGCGCTAAAAAGCGTAATTTTTTTCTACTTCGCAGCAGCAGCGACAACGACGATACATCGTAAACCATACGCATTTCATGTAAACCCCAGTTCTCACCCTCTCCGCCGGCTTCGATACAAATGTGAAATGTTCAATTAATAGCGTCTTTTACTTCGGCGACTTCGACCGCGACTTTTTATTCAGAAGGGTGATTTTCGATTTTTTGTTCACTAACGATACTCTCGTATTACAAAAGAAACGAAAATTTTTCACATTTGACGGGGAAAAAGCGCAATAAAACGCTATTCATACGCGTTTCGTGGTCGTTTCCGCAGCATTTTAGGACACCCTATGCACGGTGTACTCGCAAAAACCATCTCTATACGGACGCATTACATTCTCTTCGTACGTGTTTCGTTCCTTTCACTGTGTACCTCTACCTCAACCTACCAAATGTAACGCTATTCTTCTCGGTACCCGAACTGCGTTCCACTTCCTGAAAATTGGTCGTCGTCGCTGCGCCGCCGAAAAGTCAACCCTTTGCTTTTTCGCGTGCTGGTGGTAACGGTTCACCGAGCACGTCCGCCAGATTAACCTACCACCACCAACAGCCCCGAAGGTAATCTATGGAACAGGTTTTCCGAAATACGTTAGTCGGTAGTCGTATACACTTGACCGACCCGGTACAGCATATACTCAGTTTTAAATCGAACAAAACAACGACGCATTCCAAGTTGTAATTGTCCCCGAACAAGAAATATGAAAAAAAAACCACCGAAAACTCGATCGATGGAAAATTTCCACCGGAGTAACTTCTAACCTTGATATGGTACAATACGCGAAGAAGAAGAAGAAGAAAAAAACCAACAACTGGACACCGGCAGGAAGAGGTACCTTGAACGTGGTACGATTACCGATACCAATTATCGTAAAACTCGCCGTTCGCGTCGATAAAAAAAGCTCGAGCAAAATAAACGAAATTTTATCAAATCGATTTTATCATCGCATTCGATTCGTATTCATCGACCAAGGGTAAATAAGATAGGCCGTATCAGTAGTTCAGAATTCGGTATTCGATGCGTTGGCTGAAGAACGCTACTTCAGCACTGACGTGTACCCAAGGCGGCCAAACAAATTAACATACATCTACGTCATCATTCGGTACAAGTACGAGAGCTCGCTGCGCGAATACACCACGTGCTTAATGCGTATACGAAAAAGCGTAATTAACAAAAGGTGGAAAAAATTCCGCTCGAATACTCACCTAGAATCGAACTTTTTGCCGCCGTTTTGTAACGTTCCGGTATAATGCATGGTTAACATATCTCCATTTTTGGATTTAGGTTCGCAAACTTCCGCATCCGGTATGAACATGTAATCAATTTTCAATCCGGACGGCAGGGTCTCACTTTTAACGGGTTTATCGGTCGCATTACACAACGAAGCCGATAAATTGGCCAGCACGAACAAGCAAATATACGCGATTTTCATTTTATCTCGAAATACGATCAACCGCAAGTCTGCAAGTACCAACCAAAAAAAAAAAAAAAAATTAATACACCTAAAATCGCGAACTACACTAATAATCCACGCGAACCACGCATCAAATAATAAAACGAGTGGAAAAAAAAGTAAAAAAAATTCCTCTTGCAAGATTAGCCGATGGTATCGAGTTACACTTCAGTATCCAGTCTCGGCGGTGAAGTGACTACAACTGATTACGTTCAGAACAGAGTTCAACAAGGTTTTACTCGTTCAGTGACGATGCGAATGCAACATGGCCTCTTAAACCAGGGCTACCCAAAACTTCCGCCGCGCTCGTCTACTTCGCCGCTTTTCGCCCTTCTCGCTCAAACCCGTTATTCTCCAAGGTGTACGAAGTACCATTTAAAACGTTACGTAGTACGTAAACGTAAAACGTACCTAGAATTTTTTTTCCGTCTTCGTTTTTCATTCAAGTTCGTCGTCGGTCAGCCGGCTATAATGGAGACCTACGAGATGAAAAAGACCACAGGTAACTACGGATTACAAATTTCAACGTGAAAAGAAAATAATTACGCGACACGAGCTCAAAGGCCGCGGATAAATTACGTCTCGCGTCATTTACTCAGCACGCAACATTGGACGTCTCGACGATGGATATGGCGTTTCGTTCGCACCACGTATAGTTCAATAGTTTCCATCAAACTCGATTTTTCATTTCAATTTCAAATCAACGAAATTCGAACCCCGACTGTTTTCCATTCATTTTACAAACTTAAAGCGGAAAAAGTCAAATATGCCGCTGATTTCCTCCTCCGCGTATTTATCTGCCTGATTGAAATGGAGAAATCAAGAAAACCCAGATAGGAGACAGTGTCGCAGGGTGAAAGAAAATAGAAAATCACATTCGAGGAAATTTCCACGCATCTTCGTCTCCGACACTCGCATCAAATAATCCCTTTATCTTCCACATACCTTCACGTTCCTCTACCATCACACCATCGAACATGTTACATCAACAGTGGATACTCTGACGCTCGCGCTTCTCCTAATCGACAAATCTCTACAGACGATCACACCGCGCCGCGCAACAAGAATTGTCCACTAACAATGATACAGATTCTCTTTAAAAACATACGTAGCCGTAGCCAAATGAGTTTACGGCATGAAAGTGAAAAGGCACTATACCGGGTTCCGATGACACAGAATTTGGCTCATAGCGCCTGTTTCGCGAATCCACAGCACGTTCTTCGTTCATCACGAAATGTCATTTCCGCGTTGAGCAACATCGTCCGAACGTTGCAATTCGTTCGGGTGGAAAATCGTCGTTACTCGTTAATGCTGTTTCAATGTATGGAAAAAAAGTGGCACAAAAATTTCAAAATATTTACATCGTCGCGCAGCATGAATCCGCCCGAAAGAAACGATTTTCATAATAAGGTAGGTGATTTATTGAATGTCGGATATCGTAATTTGGCCGAGTCACAAATAAGGGGTAACTTGATTTTGTATACTCTCGATACAACGATGACCAGCTCAAAACTGGAGCAACAACCCTGGAATTCGGTCTCATCAAAAATATCCGAAACCTAGGTAGATAATTAGGTGTGCCGCAGTAGTAAGTATCCTAAGCACCACAAGTACACGTACACGTATAAATTAGTTTGTCGCGGCAGAAGTAAATTAGTCGACATATGCGGCCAAAAAATTCGCAGACGCCGCGTAAAATTCGTGTCAAAGTTATTAATTAAATAAAACCGATGTATTCGCAACGTCGTCAAAAATTCTATTTACCGCTTTCTTTTTCGTCTTTTTTTTTCGTTCGTTATCCGACAAAACGACTCGAAAAAAAAAACATTCTCACAGCATTAAAAACTTAATTAATAAATAATAACGAAGCACAACCATTCGAACGCGCAAACCCTTTCCGCCTTTTCGGCGCGATAGCACAACGGCGGTGGCGGAGGCGGCGGCGTCAGGTGCATCGCGCTTTCACGATTTTACGAAACGTGAAAAGCGAAACCGAAAAGCGTCCTAATCTGTATAAATTCCAAATGCCAAGTCGCAAATTAAATTTCGCTACGTAAACAAACTCGCGTAATACTCGTAGAACAATTCGACGCGGTACGCTCGTCAAAATTCGTGTTATTCGATTTTATAAAAGGATTACCAATTATTACGTCTTGTTTCAGACTTGGTTTTATAGGTTTTTCGTTATATTTTCCTCTCCTTTCCCCCCCCCTCCACCCCAATGAAATCGATCAACTCGATATTTTTTCAATTCGACGTATTCCCTCTTACCGCGTCACGCCGTTACCTTCGGTTTTATAAAAGCTCTACGCGTAATTACATCTCCGTTCGCGTTTCTTTTGCTTTGCTTGCTTTTTTTTTACGTATAGTCGAGGTGGTACCTTTCAAAACACCGCAACACGCCACCGCTATACATAACAAAGACGAGCCTCGTTTCAGGCCTTTTCACTTTCTCAAACGTCGATTTCATTTTCTTAAAAAAAAATAAAAATAAAATGAAATAAAATAAAAGCGAAAAAACCCCGTAACAAAGAAGATACAAATCGCGAAACTACATACGTACGTTACGTATATGCATAATACATCAGAGCACGCACAACCGAGCATACTCGTAGATTAGAAAACAGTTGCCCGTTGCATAAACTCGCTACAAGAAATTGATTATCTCGATAAATCTGTAATTTTTTTTTCTTTCTTCGCTCGCAGTCCTACTACCTGATACCTATACCTACGCATTAACACTAGATATACATTACGGTGGCACGGTATACGTGTAGTCGTGTACATGAAAAAATGAAAAAAATTACATAAGAGTCGAATAATTAACAGAGGCAACATAATTCCGGATATCGAGTGGCGGCGAATATTCTTCGTAAATAGTTGAAATTATTCGATTGAACGCGTGTGCTGGCGCGTTGCTCGACCTTGTCAGCAAACTTTCCCTATTCAACGTCAAGTACACTTCACACAACGTACGTATGTCGTACAGGTACACACACATACACACACACACACACACACTCGGCATAATAATTTTATCCACCCAGACGCAATATATACCTCTAGTCCTCTACTACTTTCTAACCAAAACGCTCTCCGCATTGTTTCTACCTAGTTTTTCAAATTTATTATTCGTTGGGCTCGTAAATTTTCCTGTCGTAGCGGCGAGTGCGCGACCCAAGACAAAAACGCCACCAACAGTGAAGCGAAACGGCAACCGAGAAATACGTGCGTACGAGCTACAAGAAGTACACACGTCTCAATAAATTGTACTAGTAGGTAGAGGTACTAGGTAGCTACTAGCTAGGTACTTGGGTGGTAGCCATAGCTGGCAATCTGGCAAGCATCGAAACATCTATAGAATACTCAAAACCCGAAATACATACAATTAATAATAAATTATGCGCGCTTTCCTTACCAAAGAAAAGTACCAAGACGAAGGTTCAGGAAGGCCAGCGCTTAGGGACGAAATTCAATGATCGCTTTGACGTCAAAATTTCATCATCTGCTGTTTGCGTTCTCTGGTCTTCGCTTCATCCTGCAGTTACCACACCAAATTCTCGGTTAAACGCTTTTTAGCTTTCTTCATGCTGTCAAAAAAATTAATTAAGCACTCTCGTTTAAATAATATAGTGTACGCCGATTGAAAATTACATTATCAAACCGAGGTAATTGCACGAAGTAGTCGTATACTTACTACCTAGACAGTAGACACAGACACCTACCATTTACTTATTCAGAGATGGCAAAAAAATGTTTTTTTTTTTTTTGAGAAAAAACACAAAAAAAGTTTTTTTTGTTTTACTCGTAACTATTGTGAGAATTTCCACGTGTTTAAAACGCGTAAAAAACATGTTTAAAAGTTGGCAGTTTTAATGTGTTTTAAACGTAAAAATTAAAAAATGAATTTTAGACGTTTTCTGGTTTTCTTTTCAATATTTTAATTATGCATTTCAGATTCAGTTTTTTAGAGGTGGTGGAACAAAATCAATTCGTTTCGTTCTGCATAAAGTTTCCACGAATTTTTTCAATTTTGTTTCGTTTCTTCGCCGAATTGATTTTGTTTCGTTTTTTCCAAAAAAATTCATCAAAATCTATCAAAATTCATCTTGCAAAATAAAAAACAAAAATCAACTTTTCATGCGTTTCTAGCATGATTTTCTGGGAAGTATCTGAATAGGAGCACCGAACGAACATAAACCGTATTTTGTTGAAGAATAATGGAAAAATCACAAACTCAGTGTTTAAAATTATCGTAACGAAAACGAAATGAAATATTTCGTTTCATTCCGCATTTTGTTACTTTTTTTCCAAACAAAATCGTTTCGTTTTGCATAACGTTACGAGAATTTTTTTGAAAAAAGCGCGTTTCGTTTTTTATTTTGTTCCACCAGCCCTGCAATTTTTGTTTTTTTGGGTAATAATTTGACTTGGTTCGACGTTGATTTCATTTTTTTGAGTCATTGTACATAAATTGAAATAAAACGTTGAATTCAAAAATGTGCAAATTTTCTCTCTTTCTTTAAAATTTAAAATTTGTAAGTACCAAAAATATTCAAAATTTCATGCAAAAAACACGATGAAAAAAAAAACATGTTTAAAACAATAAAAAACGTTTTAAACAAAATTTAGTTTTAAACACGGTGTGTTTTTTTCTCGATCGTTTAAAACAGCCAATTGTGTACCTAACTACCTATTTGATGAAGATACCTGCTACCTAGCTATTATCTAGAGCTACCTATTTTTACCTTATAGTGATCATCACAAACGTACAAATTCTTCTTCAAAGCGATCACTAGCGGCATTAATCTCACCCCGGCAGGCGCAAATATCGGATACTTTTCATCTTCCAGGGTACCCAATTACGAGTATCCATACCTACAACAATCAAATTTCACCGAACACGTCGGTTAGTCGTCATCGAAGGACATCAAACTAAAATGCCGACACCTTTTTGAGAGTAAAAATCCAGATATCGAACGAAAAGCGTAATTTCTCTACGCGACAAACGTCAGCGTGTTCGCGTCAACGCGCAGAACGGATCATCCGAGAGAAAACCATCTCCGGTGATCGATCGAAAACGCTGAAAACGAGATCGAATCGCTCGCTAAATGACAACGAAACAATAGTCATCTCGTTTGAATGGCGTAATGTCCTTTTCATCGGTCATTTCGAGAATTATTCGTATTGTTATCCGGACGAGCGCATTCAGTGTAAATTGATTCGCGAATACGACACATCGCGCAAATCACAAATCAGTTGAGATTATTTCGCATCCGCGTACACGTACCTAGTATCTACGAGTATTTCTCATTATCAATTATCGAGCAAACGATTGTACGTCGTATCCCTTGGTTTTTTCTTTTTTTGCTGACTAATCAATGTACCCAATACTCATAGTCCGTACACAATACACTACATACCATGTAGGTAGCTAGGTAAGTAGCCTAAATCAAAAAGTAACGGTATTTTCAATCGCGCCTCGCGCGAAATATCGACTATCAAACGTAAAAAGAAACTGTTCGCGAACACCGATATTCGCAAAGACGAACCAGACGTATGCAGAAAAAATGCAACCTCAACCCCGCAGCACGTATAAGCTCACATTTTGGGGATCAAAATCACCACCGCTCGACAAAAAATTTCCCCTTGGTATATCCGTATCGAAGTCATCGGCAAGTATTGACTTGCGTCTGCGAATACAGCCGGATTCTTCCCATCAACAAACTGTCACTTCCAAAAGGTCAGTTCGATCGGATTGATCGATTTATTTGTTTTAATTTTCACATACTTATTTAATACGTACTCGTACGTATTAATTGAAGCATACAGACGATACCATGTGAGGTTCTGGCAGAGGAAGGGGCATATTCCACGTATCAAAAATGTGACCAAGCTCCTTTCCCAATAAAAGTGAGTTGTTTGCTAACTCTGGTCATCGTGGTTTCGTCATCAACCCCTCCACCCACCAACTTGGAAAAATTGCGCACATCTGTGATAAATTGTGCACATTTTTGCTTTCGCAAGTTGTCGTCATTTTTTAAATTAAAAATTTAAATACCGTTGGATGTTTTAATTGCAGCGAATGAGCTGAAAATTGATTTTTGGCAAAATTTCACGAGTTGTAACTTTTTCTCGTTTTAATGACTTTTTTAAAGTACATTTGTCCTAAAATTTGTTCCTTCCTTTATTAGATCATTAAAATTTTACGATCTCCCTTTTTTTACCAAATTTCTTCCCTACCCCCAATGTTTTTGAGCCAGACCCGCCCATGGGTCGTAGGGCCAACAATTCGAGTGTACCTCTCGTCTTTCTTCTTCTTCTTCTTCTTATTATTATTATTATTATTATAATTATTATTTCGAAAATAACGATTATAATTAATAGTTTTACAAAAATGAACATATAAATTGTTAGCGTTAATTAACAATAGTATCATCTGGTAAATTGGGATTGATTACTTCATAATAATAAACGATATTACACAGTTCCACGAAATGGAATATTTTTACGTGAAATTTGTTCGCGTAAATCGAAAACGAAATAAAGTAAAAAAGAAAAAAAAATAAGAATTTCAAATTATTCGTAAAATTGGGAAGAGCTGGTATATTATTATTCAACTGAACCGTCGAAAGTAAACCTAACTTTTCAAAGAAATCGTCGACGAAAAAAATAATATAATTTTTTTCGGTTCATTACGCAACCGAACGAATCACAATCGAGTTCTTATTACAAAACAAGGGAAAAATTATGCCAAAATTTGACGATTGGTAAAATAATTTTTTAATGAAAAAAAAAAGAAAAGAAAAAAAAAGAAAAAAAAAATGGATTCTTGCGTTCTTGCTGACGTCATAGGTTGTTTCAGTGCATACATGGCGATGGAAACGATTCGTAGCAAGGCACTCCATCTGCTTCCATTTGGTCTCTCTCGTCGACAAACACTGTTCTGCAGAGCAGTAGCGGCAGCTGGATTTGGTGTTATCTGCGAAATTCTCAGCTTATCGATTCGTTCGATATACAAGTTAGGGTGAGCAGCGAGCAG
Organism: Maconellicoccus hirsutus; assembly: GCA_003261595.1. Classification (NCBI taxonomy): domain Eukaryota; kingdom Metazoa; phylum Arthropoda; class Insecta; order Hemiptera; family Pseudococcidae; genus Maconellicoccus; species Maconellicoccus hirsutus. The sequence goes on along the minus strand of QBDW01000642.1, from coordinate 71,915 downwards.
CAATTGTAATTTATAAATAAAGTATCACGCTCGTGCATCGTCGTGTTACATCACCAGTGCATAATTTCATCATTCAGTTATCAGTTGATCAGTTATTAGTTATCGATAATTTCGTTTTCAATACTTTTTGGCGTTTATCTGCATATGGGTTCACTGAGTTTGCTCGATAGACTGATGAGTATCAAGTAGCCAGCTAGCCACATCGTATGCACAATTTTTTCTCAATTGTGTATACACCACTCGTAACCAAGTAACAATAAACACAAACAAGAATCACTCGTATACGTATACGTACATACTCGGTGTTGTTGCGATTCCAATTCTCTCTATAATTCAGTTGGTAAGCTTTTTTACTCGTATTACTTAACTCTTCTTTTAACGTTATTTTATTATCGAGTGGTGTTGTTTTTTCTATCTTTGCTCGTTACCGATTTACATACAGTGTTTTTCTTTTCATTTTTATTTTTTCGTTTTTCGATTTTACTCTCGAGGAAAAAATCGTTTGTACTGGCAACGCGTGCTCATTAATCGAGGTACTCGACTCTACTCGTACATCCATCATCCACATAAATACCTAGTAACCGATTCTCAATTTTTAGTTAACGCATTAACGCTCCTTTTTTTTGAAAGCCCCTTTTGCGGACGCACTCCAGGTTTTTGTGGCGCTAATTCCAGCGACAAATTCAACCAACAAGTAATTTTTCACCATAAAAAACAAAACAAAAGAAAAACACACTCTCCACTCCAACAACTTCGTACCTCATACTTGATTTCGTTTTTATCGAGCTTTTCAAACGACATTTTACGCGCGTTCATCGAACCATCTTCATTCAATCAGCAGCAAATTTGTGTAATTTCATTTGCGTAAAAATTACCGTATTCGGCGTAATTTCAGTTACACACTCGCACACAGATACATACACGCGAAAAAAAAAAGGAAATAGCCAAAATCCATAATCAACACGCCGAATTGAACGCATCTTCATCAGTCACACATCGCTTACGCTATAATCGAATTTTCGTTTTTTTTTCTTCATTTTGTTATTTTAGTTTTTTCATTATTTTTGTTTGGCACTGCATGTTTATTTGTTTTTTTTTTTGCGCTATGTTGCAAGATTTAATCATGCCGCCGGGTTATAACCTAGCGTATCATTCGTTACCTGACAATAATGTCTACAAAAGTACAACTATCCCGGAAGCTAAGTCAAGCATATTAGAATATTTAAAAAAAGTTTTCAATAACGCCAATACTTCTTCGTCGCACTTTGCACCACTGGCTAGGCGCTCTGAACCATTAATTAATCCGGCAGCAAACTCCAAAGCTACACTCGTTACAAATGACAGGTTAGTAAAACGTCTATATTCGCATTACATCCCGATAAGTCGTCTCAGTTTTGTTTTTCTTACATTTTTTTTTTCTTAGCGTAGAACGAATTTTTTTCATTCTCATCGACACGAGTATCGCTCCAGCCTTAATTCACAAATACATACATAATGTACCGTAGTATACAGTATGCAGTACACCTACACACCCACACTAGCTATATGCTTTGAGTAGATAGTCTGACGAATGAAAAAACCATACCCGTATCAATCTCCTCATCATCGCATTTGCCTCACACCGTAATCACTTCCGCCTTGTACATATTTTTTTTTCTCATCTCGAACCACCACAACCGCAACAACAACCACTGCCATAATGATGGAAACGAAATAAGTGTTGATTACCAATCCCCCCTCCCCCCGGTTCCAGATGAAAAAATTACCAACGCCTTTGGAAAAGCGGGCGATCTTTACGGCGCGACGCGCTACCGTTTCAAATCAAAACCTGCAAAAAGACCCCTCCCCCTACCCACTCCCGCCACATAATTATCGTAATAATTGAATATTTGCCCTGAAAAAGTAAATACTACGAGGGAAATTTTTTAAAAGCATCTCGTGCCAAGCTGTCCTTTGACGAATATTTCGAAACTGCTCGTCCGAGGACTTGGTAGTTGTACCTCCAAAAGGGCAACTTTAAACGGGAGTGTTTTTATTCGTGCGACGCTTGTAATATTCTCGGGCCTTACTGTAAATTTTCGTACGTTTCAAGTTCGGCCCGAATAAGCTTTTAGCTTTCAAATTTCGCCGATCGAATATTTAACCAAAAAAAATATATATATACAGAAAATTACAAATTAAAAAAAAAATGCCTTAGCTTTTGTTGTAGATTATTAGTAGAAGTTGTTTGTACATAAGAATGTATGTTATTTATAGGAAAATGCCATCGTCTACAGTTTCTGAAGAAATTAGATTACTTAGGTAAGATACATTTTTTTTTTTTTTTGGTATTAGTATTCTCTTCGTTTCTATTTTCTATTTTTTTCTTTTTTTGTCGTTTTTAGTTTCTCGTTTTTTTTTCCATTTCGACGTTCAACTTTCTTTTCTTTTTTTTGGTTTATTATTCTTTTTGTATTTTGGTTCTTTTTTTTTTTTTTCGTTTCGCATTCCTTTCTTTCTTTCGTGGTTTCTTATTTTTTTGATTATTCTGTTTTTTGTTATTTTTTTCTCAAGTTTTCGTAATCCGTAGATATTTTAGTTTAATATTTATTTATAATATTTTATACTGGTAGTACGTATTTAAATCGTACTTGGGCGTATAGTTCAACGAGCATGCGTATTAATCATCCATTACGGTTGTGTACTTTTTGTTTTACTCGTACATTCATCATTTCCTTTGGATTCGTAAATTCACTATACAAACGAGAGTATATTATGAAACTAAGGGCGCGTTTAACGCGCGTTTCTGTCCACGGTTTGGTTATTTCGCTCAAATTTATCGAAAAAAAAAACACCACTCGCCGTCGAGGATATTCGAACAAACGCTTGCGACCTCGAGGTACTTCTTGAGTTCGCAGCGGTGGATTCGCAGATTGAGGCGTGGTCGCGCGTGCATCCGCGAACGAAACCTCGTTGGTCGATGAGATTAAAAACGGGGAAGCAAAAAAAAAAACAAAAAGCTCGGAGCGCGCGAAATATTTAATTCGCATAAGTGAAAAGTTTCGGCGAGGCGAAATTTCCGGTTCAATTTACTCGTCCAAACGAAGCTGCAAAGGCCGACTGAAGTGGGCCCGGGGACGTAACGAAGTACTCGGTGAGCACCACGATGGCTGCCAAGTTTCCACGCCGACGACCATATCGTGGTAGCTGGTGCTTTCCCGTCGAGCTTTTCCTCCAACGTATATCGAATTTTATCCGCCGAACGTCGACGTTTGAGCGTGTGTGTATGTGTGTACGTGTGCACTGTGTAAGCATACTGTCCCACATTCGAGGAGTTATTTTCGTTACACGCGAACAGTCAACCTCCGCTCCAATTTACTCGCCGTTGTCGTCGTCGTCGTCATCATCGCTGTCGACAAAACGTATAAAATCAATGCAAACCTAACGTTTCGCCCTTACGAGTATAGCCGTTGAAAACAAATCGAAAAAATTTCATCTATCGAATCAATCGTCGAAACTTCTTCGTGCCACCGAAAACGCCAATCAGCTCCTTTTCCACCAAACGACGCGACGTCTTTTAATTGCCTCGAACTCGATACGTGGTAACAATCTCGGGAGCCTTCGAGCGTTATTTCGACTTTTTCACGCCTTCCTACGTTGCGTCCTCGCGGCAAACGACCTTTTCCCTCGTACAGACGACAACCGCGAGTAAGGCAACTTACGTTGGCGTGATTTCACGTATTTCGCCCCTTTTGAAACTTTGCGCGCCGCCGTATCGAATATCTAGGTTAACCCCTGTCGCGATCATCCACCGAGCATCCACAATCCTCATAAAAATTCACGATCACGGTGCCTTCTCCAAAAAACAATTCTCCGAAAGGAATAATTTTCGTCAGACTCGTGGCGTCGCATCTTCTGGGTCGTCGTCTCGCTGAAAAATACCAGCGTCGAGTCGCCAATCGCCAAAGGCCGATCCGTGCCGTGCCGCTGGCGAATCGCGTAAAATTTTCGTTTTTCTTCGCTCGCTCGTTTGTTTGTTCGCTACGACGTCGCGTCGCGTCGTCTGACGCCGTAAGTCGCGTACCAAAAGGTGAACTAGGGCGTTGGCGGAGAGCATCGAACAGATAGTTTTTATCGATCAGTGCCACCACTGACGACTTGTGTCGGGTAACTCGTGTGTAACCTTACGTCGTCAAATGTACAGGAAACGTAACAAAGTGGCGCATTTTAATGCTTCATTTCTCGTTCGCTATACCTGCTCCTCTTCCAGACACAGACGTACGCGTACTCCTCCTTTTATTTATCCCACCGCCGACTAATATAAATAATACATACGCCTTACACACCTAGTCACCTACTCAACCACCCACCTTACCTAGTGCGAAAAGCTGGTATACCTGCTTCGTGAGTAGTTCATAAACCTTTTCGAACTACTCTCGTAACATATTGTTTTACATACCCGCGCCGCGTATCGCTTTTACGACGATGACGACGACGACTCGCTTCAGTGTAATACGTATAACGAGCTCTTTAATCTTTTTGAAACGTCTTTTTTGCTACCGTCGACGCGTAGGTGTGGCCGAAGGTGGCATACAAGAGATATCGTACTACTGTACAACAACATAGGCTCACTGGTAAATTCAAAAGGCGAATATCAACTTCGATTTCTGTTTTCGCGAAAAGCTGTACGAGTCTACTTATACGTATGAGTTGTAAAATAATCGATAAAAAGGTACACCATATTTACGAATTACGACACGTTGATACCTGCAGAAGAGTTTGTCTGTTTTTATCTCGCCTTTTATTCAAAAAAGCATTTAAACTGTTCCCATTTCATACGATAAAAAGATGTAGTACACTCGAGTACCACAAACAAAGACAGATAAATAGAAAAATCCCCCATGATGGTTTAATTTCGAGTCGCCGAATTCACCGAAGCGGCATTTACTTTTGAATAGAACAGCGAGCGTAATTCGAAACGAGATCGTATTCGCCGTATCGAACCAGAAAAAGGGAAACGCTTTTGAGGATAGTCGCAGTCGCAGTCGTACACATCTACACATTACACCGTGTAGTAGGAGTAGGAGCAGGAGCAGGAGTACGACTACGACTACACAAGCCCAGGAACAGGAGCAGCAACGATGACAGCGGCTTCTTCGAATTTGCTAGATGTTTGCGTTTTGGAAATGGTACCGCGGTCGCGGTATAGGCCTACAGTATACACGTATACAGATAGAGATACTCGTACGTAGATGTACGTGAGATGGAATATAATACTCGTACGAGGGTGGAGCCGAACCATCGGCGTAGCTTGGCATTCCAAAGTAACAGATGTTGCTCGTCGTATATTTCGGCTACTTGTTGATACATACGTATTGTAGTATAAGCCCTTTTCTCTGCTGCTCTTAAAAACGTAATACGCGTTATCCGCCGCCTCGTACCCATCAGCACACACGCACACACATACACTGAGCGCGCGTCTTTGAAAACACCCCTTTAGGTAGTAGGTAATTAGGTATAGGTAATAGGTAATAGGTATACGCGGATATGTACGTTTTTACGCCGAGTATGAACGATAACCTAAAGCGGCTGTGTGTGCACTGTGCACTATGTACGAGTATAATACACACAACAATAGCAATCGTAAAAAGCGTATTCACCGCGTACAAAATGGAAATGATACGACGACGAATGTGGCGTTGAAAGCGTCTTCCACGTTGCTCGTTGCCTTCTCAACTTTTCGCAAGAAAACGTGACAGCTGAAAGCAGGTACACGCCCTTAAGACGCGAAATTTCCAAAACCATCTAACGCTGACGCTTTTAAACAGATATTCCAATTAATAAAATTCATCGACCCGACGTTCGTCGTCGTTTTCTTCTCGTTTCGCCAGCTTTGTAAATTAAATATCGATTCCGTTAGCGTTAGCGCTGACGCTGGACTTCCATTTCCGCTTTGTACCTCGCGTCTCTATTCACCATCCTTCTCGGATTCGGCGTTTTTATTAAAATTCTCGCTGTCACGTCTCCGTTCTACCGTAGTAAGTCTTAAGCACTATGTTGTAGTTGTGTTCTTAGTTCTTACTCGTATTGTAGCTGTAGGCCCACACTGTACATATACAATACCTTTGTGTAGTACGAGTACACGCAGCACCTACGATACTACGTACGACGCAGATAGAGATACTAGATATATATAGGTAGTTGATAATCTACAATACATTTATGTATTTATTATAAAATGATGAGAGATTCGCGCAACGTTCGGTTACCCGAACGATAAACGATAAAAATGATCTACATCATGTAGGTTAATCTGTTCTCCTTTCGCAACGCATAAATTATCTTCCGACAATTAAAACGAAGCACCACTATTGCCGACCAATGGCGCGAACTGGCATAGTCCGTCGTCCACCAATCGCGACCGATCACTGAGACACCGACGCCATCGCGAAGCTCTGCCATTCGCTGCCATAAAAACTAACACCCGATGCTACGTTGTATTGACTTTTATCTTCAGTTAAACGTTACGTCAGTACTTTCTTTGAACGGGCGAGTCATTCGTTGAATGAAATTGCCGTAGTTTCCCGCATGAGAATAACACCGGTGCGGTGGGGTCTGGGTGGTGGCATTTCAAACAATTTTCAATCGAGACGAAATTCGAGATGCGGGCACTGAAATAATCGTATAAACAAAAACACGGCGTGTACTACCGGAAATAGTAGAGCTCGTTGTTGCGCCTATCAAAAGTTGCGATTACATAAAAACGTCACAATTGACCGATGGTATTTACTGTATATTCAACAAATTTTTAATAATGGTAAGAAAAAATTGCTGGAGCAAAAGGGTGAACGTTTTGTTCATTTTTAAACGACTTTTCACGAAGAATTTGGTATAAAATCATGGAAAACCTCAGACCTTACAAGAAAGATCACTCGAGGGTATCGCCCGAGTCCCAAATCCTCCCACCAAAATCATGTGGCAGGAGTTGGGTTTTTCGGCGAAGGAAGTTCGCATACCTGAGAAGGTTCTCGAGCCCTATGGCGTAGATCGAGGTACAAAGTAGGAAAACCTTTCTTAAAGCTGTAATTCGCGAGAAAATTTGAAAGAATTTAACATACTCGTATTTGAATCGAATTATTCCGAGACATGAAAATACCGAACTGATGCCACTTTCAATATTGGAAAATTTCGGCATCGCCGTATCGCCTTGTCACGTCGTATTTTTCGCGACAAGACGTCAACGTGAACATCTTATTGCGGACACAATTGAGAATCGAACGACGGCGTTTCCTTCTTTTTGACGTTATTTTTCAGTCTTGATGGTTGCATGGTACGGCTCAACTCACTTATTGTGTACTTCCACTTACGTACATGTGTAGTTGTGTACCACAATACGCAATACGTCTACGCGTACATATCCCGAGATTGAATCTGTCAAGCAGTATAACGTTTTGACATTTTTTTGGATACGTTCCAGCATTCATGTCGTAGATCTACGTAGAGACGAGATACTCTTCGTACTCGTACTGTATAGTAAAGTACACGTTACGTAGATAAATAACGTGTACGTCGGCGTCGCGTCTTATTACGGTACACGTATCTTATATCTTTCTCGTTTGAATCTGTTGTTGCATTTTAATATCTGCGCTGCACTGCGCTGCACCGTGACGAGTACGAGTGGCACAGAATTTTCCTCCTAATTTACCCATTTCTAAGCTGCTATACTCGTACACGTAATAAGTGGCTGTTTGGTACGTCAACGTTGCCTCCTCAAGTGTGTGTGTGTGTGTGATCGAGCACTCGGTACGAAGCTAAATTAAACAATACGCCGACACGTCAATCTCCGTACTTCGTAGTTGCAGTCGTGGTTAAACTGTAAATTAAAAAAGGAAACGCCGTTGCGGCAGGATCCTTGAATTATAATTCGACCGTTTACGTGTAAACACGTATTACATCAACGGTACAGCATCTACGTAGTACGTAGCTAGGTACACGTAGTCTACAGTCTACACCGTACACGCTACAATTACATCCGTAACTCCGTGTTCGCCATTTTCTCCAAACCAGCGTGCTTGCGGTAATTATCCTCGGTCATCCTTTGCACACTCGGTCGCATCTATTTAGTATTTACCTTATATTTGCTGTGCGGTGCGGAAGCTGCTCGACGCAAAAAGAGAGAAATCATTCGGCATACCGTTGTACCTTCGCGCCTCCACCTACCACTACTACGCCTTTCTCTCGAAACGGATAAGTACCCCTGTATACTCGTAGGTTAGAAACGGAAATTTGGACAGCTCATTCGACGGTTTGACGGTTTGGCACAACCATTTTCTACCCATCGTCGTCGTCGTTGTTAATAATTTAAACCAATTAAACGTTTATTTTTCAACGCGTAGCGCGATAAATGTTTAAATTTAAATCGCCTCCTCGTCGATTTTTGTTTTTCCCGTTCGAGTACAATACTCGTATACAGAACACAGTACACATACACACATAACGCGCTGTTGTTTGTCGATATCTGATGTTTTCTTTTTCGATGGAAATGAAACGCAGCCAATAAACGAATAAAAATACCGACAAAAAAATTTAGCAAATATTTTCCTCCATTCGTTAACTACCGATTCGACCAAATCAACAGTAACAGCGGCAATAACGACAACAACATCGTAACATAAAATGCCTGCCGCTATTTTCTTCCTTCTCGTTTTCGCCTTATTGCTCGTTCGATGGGTTTTTTATTCGTTCGAGCGTATAAATTAAATTTCATCATTTTTATTCGCTTCTACTACGAGACATTTTTCGCGTACCGCAGATTTATCGATTCGCGCGCGAATAATGTTCCTTTAATACGAATTCAAAAGATGAGCGAAAAAATTGAGGAAATTATTTACTCCGTTTCGAAACAACGGCAAAAAACGAAAAAAAAAAATTGTTTCATTTGTACGAGGCAACGAAGCAATTTCAAAAGAGCTACGAACAAAACCTTTTTTTTTTTTTTTTTTTTTTTTTACCAAAAAAATCATCGGCAAACATCGACCTCGTTCAGATCTTTTCTTCGTTGGTCACGTCGTTTCCATTTCTCAATTTCCTTCTTTTTCGATTAATTTCGAGAAATAGTTGGAACTTAGACTAGAGTTGCCTCTTTGTCGTATTTCGCGACTTCACGACGCACCTCAACTCTGTATCTCTCTTCGTGGAGAATCTCATTTCGAGAAAGTTTTCGCATCCGTCAAGAGGTCTCTCCGTGCCCGGGTTCTTTTTTATTCAACTTTTAACGAAACACCGACTAACATGTCGTCGTGTCGTATAACAAAAAAACTCTTCATTTGTACGATGAGAACGCACGCAGCTGACTCTCGGATAGAGTCATCATTTCCACTTCGCGTGTTGAATGTTGATCTGCGCGATAACGAAAAAGCTACACATGGCGCGAAATTTGACACCTACCGAAGAATCTAGCGAATACGGTAGCTCGAGCGAAGATCGAGATATTAGAATGAATTACCGCGCGTGGAATTAGCGCGATATTCCATTAAGCGTCGCGTCGTCCGCGTTCGACGTCTTCGTTCGAGCTTCAAACTCGAAAGCGACGGCGACATCAAAGTTGCAAATTTTCTCGGTAGGTAAATTTTTCATCTACCACTGCCACGTGGCACGCGTATCCGTTACCGTGGTCGTATTTTCCGCTCGGTGACGGATGCTGCTTGTATGTACCTGTGAACGATGCACGTTTACGTGGTATTTCGTATTTCTTCTTTATTCACTTGAGACGACAAATAGTTCGTCCTTCTCAAATAACGCCCCTTAGGGGTCAAATTATCCGACTGCGGAGTCCGCGATTATTTATCGCGACGTTTCTACCCCCGAAGGATATCGTCTACGCACGTTGATAATTCAATTTTTTCTTTCGTTCAGCGTTTTCCTTGTTTTTTCTTTTTCCTTTTATTTCTTCAATTTTCCAGTAATTAGGTACGTTGCGCTTGCCATCACGGTCAATGTTGTTTTCGAATCAGGTAGTAATAAGCTAGATAGAATTACGCGTAATTTGAACGTAGAAAATCGTTATTTTTATCACGCATCGCATGATCTCACACCAGAACACCCCTTAGTTCTTAGCCACCTCTCACCCCACCAAACCAAATTTCCATAGAGTTTGAATTTTTCTAGTAAATGAGATATCTGCGCAACTACGTCAGCTTCTCGAGCGAAATTTCGTCTCCGATGGAAAAACCGTCGAGTCGACGCTTTCGTAATACGCCGCGTCGCGCCGCGCAGTACAGTCGACGGCGTGCGAAAAATTAGCGAAAATTTCATTCAGTAAGCGTATTTAAAATAATTTATGGTGAAACGAGGGCTTAATTCGCCCTTAAACAACACCACACCACACTACACTACGTACACAAGTACGAGCGTTCAATTAGGTCATAAATTAAAACGCAAAACCCTCGCGAGCGGAGGTGAAAAAATTCGCCGTCGAAAAATGGCGCTTCGGGTTTCGGACGGTGTTTCAGGTATTCGATGTAGACAGATGAACGAAGAACGAGGACGAGGAGCGAACGAGCCATAAAGGGGGCGAGAACACGAGGGTAGTGTAAGTTTCGCTGCGCCGGCTTGAAAGGCTGTTCGTTATGTACGAAAGAGAATAATTGCCGCTTGGAAAACGCGTTATCTAGATCGTTTGCTGAAATTTCTCAACGTAATTAAGTTTACGCCCTAAGTTATAAATTCTTATAGTAGGTAAGTCGTCTCGTTTTCCAACTTTTCGATGCGAAATTTTATTACGCGATTAACCGCGCACGGCGCACCGTGCATACTCGTCCAATCGACGTTCACGTATTACGTACTACGTACGAGTAGCTTTAGCTTCTGTATCGCTGTTCGCTGCTCTGAAAACCGATGATAAAGCTTTACGAATGAATACGAGATTCTAAAAAAACACTTAATGAAGTGGCGAGTTTTATACCGATATTACGTATTACATATTACCAAGCCGTCGCGTCGCCCCCTTTTCATTACATATTGTACTACGTATAATTTTTATCGTTCGTACTTCGTAGGTTCGTCTTCGTATTATGAGTAGACGAAATTTCGTACAGATGCTCATTTTTTCCTCGTTTTTCTTTTTCGTTGCTAGCGTCGTCGTATTGTTTTCACTTCACACGAGCTGCGCTTTTTTCCATCCCTTTCCCAAGTCTTTTTCGTACGCGAGCCAGCATCTCCAATTAAAATTGTATACGAGTCTATCTTGACTTTTTCATTAAAACATCCAATTAAAAAAATAAATAAATGGTTCCGTTCGCGTGGCATTTTGATTGACGAAAACAAAGAAAACAAAACGTAGTATGCGGAATTTTCAGTACGGGCCACCTGATATGAAAATTTTCATCTTTATACAAGAATTCACAAAACCGAAATTTGCGCTTGCATTATCAATTGAAGTTTCGTGTAGTGGGGTTGGGGGGTAAAGGGGGTCGAATAGAAAATGAATTATGGCACTAACATGCGCGTTTCGCATGTTTTCTTCAAGCGAAATAAGAACTTTGAGACACGTTTTTTTGGCTCCACATTTTAGAAGTCGGCGCCCCCTCAGCAGGAATGATGCGAAAAATGCAATCTCACGATGAAAAAATCTAGTACTAACAAATACCTATTGATAGATACCAAAATGTTGAAATTTTATCGGTATAAAAATTTTTCAGCCAATTTCAAGGATTCATAGTCCCACAGGGGGGAGCTAGAATGCCTCTCGGTGTGAAAAATTTTGTTTTTGTATCAATATTCATCATTACCAAAATTCATGCTTCTTTCACGAATTGCAGTTTACATACAGTTTGCGACTGTTCCTATTTTTAATTATTAACTTCAGCATATCGAGTGGTAACCAAATAAAAGACGTTTTTTCGGCGCACGTCCACATGCCTACGAAGTTACGTATATACGTAAATTTTATTTCACTATCAAGAAAGCAGCAAAGTTATAGGGTTTCGTCTTTTGTAATACAGTATTTACGACGAGTAACGCACGCGTCGCGTACATCGTTGCACGTCCAGTAGCCAGAGCCACCTAAGTACCATTACCAACTACCTTTTACCTACCTACCTACCTATAGCACCTAGTTACCTACTCCGATTCGAAACCAGGAAAATCGTGTATAATGCGAACTACTACATAATAATTTTCAGCGAATCGTCACCCCAGCGTCGTATTTAGGTTAACAGTGCCAACGGCTGCGGACATATCATCCTTAATATCGAACCGCTAATTTATGTTACAGACGCGGTATGCCGGCCGACATGTTAGACGATATCGAATTACGAACCGTACAATTTCAAACGCCTTGTACGCGATCGCTGAACAGAGCCGACTTAGAGGGAGTCGAAGAGGCCATCGTAGAAACGGACAGAGGAACCTTACTTGTCGCTATACAAGGAGACAGAAGAAAGCCTGCCATATTGACTTACCACGATATTGGACTTAATTGTAAGTGTAGATACCCCATACCCACCTCATCCCTTTAATAAATGGTCTTTGAATCGTCGACGAACAATTTACTCGCTCAGCTAGTCAAATAATTGGAAAAAAAATTGAGAATTAACCCTTTACTATGGCGTGATAAAGCTCCATAAATATCCAACGAACAGAAAAAAAAGCAAAAAGCAAAAAAAAAAAAAGGGCAACTACGACGCGCGCGTAAAACACGTCAAAGGTATCTTTATTTATGAATTTATGAAACGAAAGGTGAAAAAAAAAAACGCGACGTTGGCTCCAACTTTATCGACGTATCGAAAAGTCTAGCAAGGAAAATTGTTATTGGTTAAACACCTATTCGATAAATTTACTGCCGAAAACCCTCGACCAATCATCGTAGCGACTAATCGCGTGCCAACCACCGCTCCCCTTTCGATCGCGTATAAAAAATTTACCGTAATTCTCAGAAATGAAACGTTACTTATTCATTTACCTATTTAAATCAAACGAAATGGTTCCCAGTAACCTACTAGCTTTTTTAATTTTCATAATTTCCAAACTTCCGTCTTCCATAATTGGAAACTATTTTTATAAAAAAAAATTGTCAATTTTAAAAGGAAACACCAACACAACGAGCTACACCGAGTCGCTAATTAATTTCAACTTTTGTTCGCGAGAATTTGGCGTTTGGCGCCAGATAAGGTAAAATTCTGAATTCAGGGCATCCCAGCGCGTTCGTCGTTTTTTAACGAGAAAAAGAAACGCTTTTACGGTATCGTATTTCTTTCGCCGGAGCGTCTCAACTCCTTCCCCTCCGCCCTCCCCTCCACCACCATGAAACCGAGTCGACGAAAACACGAGACCGAATTAAACACTCGTATACGGGAGAAGCGCGTTCAAAGGAAATTTAAATTTTCATTTTTACACGTTTTCAATTACGCGCGAAAATAATTATCAATTTTTACTCTCGAACTTTTTCCCAGAATAAAGAAAATAATAAAACAAATGAAAATAAAAGGTCGACTTTGGTAAAAATTATAATCGCGTTTTTCTCTCTTTTTCGCAGACGCATCCAACTTTCAAGCATTTTTTAATTATAGCGAAATGAGAGTATTGTTAGACAATTTTTCCGTTTTTCACGTCAACGCGCCCGGACAAGAAGAAGGTGCTGCCACATTACCAGAAAAGTAAGTTTCGAGCTTTTTCCTGTCCTATTCGCTGACACGACGACGATTCATTTTTCATCGTCAACCGAACATATTGTCGTTTTGATGCATACGGATGAACGCAATCCGACCATCCGACATCGCAACAGACAAATAGCGCTAACGCGGAAAATTTCCACCTTATTTCACCACGTGCGCTATTTTTCTGCATCGCGTCGCATCGTATCGGAAGTGAATTTTATCTCGCGTCATGTACCTTCGCCAATATATAAATACATTCCAACGTTTTTTTTTCCTGAATTTTACGCGGGCATGTTTCTCGTCATTTCGGTACATTCACGTCAAAACTAGAAATTGAGAACGAATAAAAAAAACAAGCTTAAGTGCTCGTTTCGAGTAGTCGAGCAATTTTACGACTTAGCTACGTACGTAGTACGTATCCTTCCTTGTTTACGTTTTGGTTTTTCGGGGAAAAAAAAACACGGAAAAATTTTTACGATGCACGAAAAAGTTTATTTTCCTCGTAATCGGCGTTTCGGTAGGTTTAATTCGCGAAACGGAAATTTCAATCATTTAGTTTAATTCTAGTCGATTAAAAATGATAACCTCGACACGTAACCTCTCCTTCTCCATGATGTATCGAGCTTTCTTCCGAACCACCGTCGTCATTTGATGAAGAAAAAAAATGCGTAAAAATCATCGCGCCGCTCGTGCTCTTTATTAAAAGAAATTAAGAATATTCGCACGTTTGTCGTTCGAATAAATAATCGTCGCGTCGCGTTGCGTCGCGTCGTCGTCGTCATCATTTCGCCGACTAGACCAACGACTTTTCCTCACTATTTTGTATGACGCTGTTACCAACGACAACGTCAGGCGTCCGTTATCGTCGTATATGCGGCGCGATATATTGGGCGACGAAATAGGCATCGACGATAAATAGCGAATAAAATTGAGAAACATGCAAGGGCTGCAACACTTGGCAAATCGATGCGCGCCTTTGATTGAAAACGTACGCGGACTAGAAAAGTCTGACGTTATACGCGCGTTTCTCATCAAGAGGTCAAATATTTGACCCACATTGCGACTATTCAACTAGGTACTCTACGTAGAGAGTGTGTTTCCCTAACAAACAACTTATATACGTATTACGAAGAAATGTAGAAAAATACGCGGTTTTTATCGATTTATCAATACGGTAGCGTTAGAGGTTGCGAATCGGTCGACGCGAGGCGACGCGGAAACAGCTCTCGCGTCTTCGCAATAAATTCGAATGGAACTCGCTGAAAAATAATTTATTTCTTAGACTATACGCGTGCCGAGTACACGCAAAGCTATTCGGCAGAGTAGTTGGTCACATCCTAGAGACATTGCGCTTACGCCTGAACGTATCGGTAACGAAATCTTTCAACCATCTGTACAGTTCCGCTTCGACATCGGGTTTCAAATATTCGGCCAACGCTTCAAGGTCGTACGCTTTGAAATCGATTTTACCAGACTCCATTTTCAAATTCGCTCGCGATATTCTCACGTCCAGGTGGTTAACGTCCATCGACGCACCATCGTCTAGTAACGAGCACGATACGACGAGGCTGACTTCAACGTTGGACGCTTCGTATTGCGTGCCAAGCATCAGCGGTACGAGTGTCGAGTTTTTCGCTTCCGTCAAATTCAATTGCCCGGCGATAGTCAAAGGTCCGGCTTCGCCTTTCATTTCCAACAACAATTCGTCCCGCTCCACGTACGTTTTCACCTCTTCGTCCAAATGCAACGTTTGCAACCCGGTCAACGTTACGTTTGAAATACGTATGAAATTTTTGCGTACCTGAGAATTCACACACGACATTTAGATTAGCGCTGCGGCCTGCCGGCTCGAAGACGAGGTTGTACGCGATACGCACCTTAAATTCGTGATGGAGTCCCGGCAAAGGCACCTTGATCGTTGTCATCCTGTTGAGTACGGTTCGAATTTGCGACAGGCCACTTTGTACGATCGACGTAATTCGATTATACTCGCTCGGCTGATTCCCCATCAAGACGGTTTGCCTCAGCTTCGAAGTAACCACGTGCCGAATCCTGTGACCTATTTCTTTTCCAACTCGATACAGTATCTCTTCGGTCATCTTGCGGAAAACGACGCCTTCCAAGAAACCCCCCAACGGGCCGACGCTGCGATAGCGCGACTCCGATTTCGCGAACGTGGTCGTCGCCTCGGCCGAAGCGATATCCACTTCGTCGTTGAATTTACAAAAGACGCCTTTTTCCGTATACGTGACCTTCGAAAGTGTCACCGTGAACGTTCCCGAGTGGTGTTTCATGAAATTGGACAACGTGTAGTTACCGCTGATGCGCAACTGGTCCGCTTCCAAAGAGATATTCGCCTGAAATTAACGTCAACTTTTCACGTCTCTTTCTTCAAATTACGTAAACCACTACACGCGTAAGCCATCAAAAAACGGTTCGTTCGTCTCTCCGGAAAGCGCGTTTCGCGGACGACTTCCTACCTTTTCTCGTCGCCATCACTACGATACGTACCTTTCGATTGATCCGATCGATGGAAATGACGTAATTTTTAAAGCCGGACATTCCGAAAACGTTGACATCCGCGTATCGCATACTCGCCAGTTTATACGTTTTGTTGAATTTACCGACGTAAAAGCTATCAGCGACGGGTGGAATTTCGTCAACGTCCATTTTCAGCGTTTTTCGCCAATCGTTCGATTTCGCCAATTCTTTCATAATTTCGTAAACCTCGTTAATTTTACTCGAAATGTATTCGCGTAAATCGTTCTCAGTTTCGAGTAATTTCAACGATATCGATTTCCTTTCGGCAATTTCATCGTCGTTTTGCGCATTTCTGACATATCTTTCGCGACCCGCGGTTTCCGAAGAAAATCCGTTGTAGTTTCTACGTTCGACTGCAACGAAAAAAGAAAAAAGGAACAAAATAAAAAACACCGCTACGCGTACAACAATACATATTGCAAATTAACTCGAACTCGTAGAAATTCCCTTTGCTACGGTGGCCTTTCAAAAATTTCTCGCCTTAAATTCAATTTTCTTTCCGAAAAAACTTTCCGGATAAACTTTTTCCGCAAATACGTAGAAGGACAATATAACGGTGAAAAAAAAATGAAAAAAGTGCACCTCGACACACCTTTGCAATCGATACGCAGTATATACGTATAAAAATGCCTGCCAGTGCCACGGTTTACGCCATTCAAGCCATAAACTTCTTTACTACTTTTCGCGCAGATCGTGAAACGTACATTTTTTCGTATACTTTTCCACCGTTCGTATAGTTTTATTTTTTTTTATTGGATTTAGGAAAACGGTACGAGGCTAGGGCTACGTAGCGTAGGTACGAGTATAAATACTGTATCTAACTATCCGCAACACCGGCGTCGTATTCGTGCCCATTAACATTAAAACGCCGCCGACGATGTAGTGGTAAAAAAGAAAGAAAACAGCAAAAAACCCAAGGATCGCAGTCGTTAAAATTGATTTAGTTCGAGGTAGCGAGAGGAAAACAGCGGTGGCGTCGGCGTACCTCGCGTCGAAAAATTTCTCCAAAGGCCAACCGAGCGACGATTCTCGTATTACGTATACGTACAATCGATCACCACCCCCTCCTCCCAGTACTGTTCGTCTCGTAATAAAAATTTATTAGGTACGTCTATTTTTTTTTTTTTTTTTTTGCAAACTTCAAACTAATGTCGTGTACCTAACGAATTTACGCGGCGTAAAAGTAAAAAATAATCAACAGTTTTATAGCCGCACTTACCTTTTGTCAAATGTACTCCATTCGTTGGGAGAACAATCGCCGCAGCCGTAATAATAATAAAAAACAGCAATCTCATCACAGGTGGAACTCGCTTTTCTACGCGTATCCCCGAGAACAGATTCGCGTTAAAATGACGATGACATTTATTTACAATCGAACGCTTCGCATACGATCTCGTCGAGATAATCGTTATCGTAATTCTACGTGTTCGTGTTTGTTTGTACACATCGCATGTACCAATTCCGGAAAAGGTCTCTTCGTTAACGGCACCGCACGGCACGTCCACACTACGCGCCGCGAGCTCGCTTCGGGCTGCTTTTTTCAGCAGCGTCGTTTCCAATCATCAGACTCGTGCCGTTTTTTACCTACAGTATGACCGTACCTCGCACCTCGCACGAGTTCCTTCGCTGCGACTAATTACTCAATAAATATTGCGAATTCTTTATAACGACTAATTAGTCGACGGAAAAATATCGCTTTTATCTATTAAAAAGGGTAATTATTCGTACACGAGTCGCAATTTACTTATACGTGTAATGTGTATGCAGTATGCAAACACTCGTACTTGCATCTCGCCGACCAAACGACGACGTAATAATTTCGACGTTTACAGCTATATTTACCCGACCATGGATGAACTCGCAAACCAGCTAAATTTTGTATTATCGTATTTCGGCCTGGAAAGCGTAATAGGCTTGGGCGTAGGAGCAGGCGGAAACGTACTGGCGCGATTCGCGTTCGCTCAACCAGAAAAGGTACGTTTATCCTTCGCCTACGAGGCAAAGGCGCGTACGTGCTTTCGGAGCTTACGCCGTTTCACGATATTTTGCCTATTTTCGCAGGTCGAAGCGCTGATATTAATAAACGTGGTATCGACTGCGGCCGGCTGGATGGAATGGGGATACCAAAAATTGAACGCAAAGTATTTAAAATCAAAAGGAATGACGCAAGGTGTGCTCGACTACTTGATGTGGCATCATTTCGGTCGGGTAAGTAAACAACAGCGCTGTTTTTCATTCTTACTGCGCTGCTTATTTCGTGGCTTTACTCGTCGTCTGCGTTATTATACTGTGCGTATTGCGAAAGGGCAAAACTAAGCGCGGTCGCTTTCGAAACAATGATGAAAGTATCAAATAGCTCCTCGACGACGTCGAGAGCCGCCGCAATCTAAATACAAAAAGACGCAAAATCGACAAATTGATACGAGGCTAGCGAAGGGCCCGTAACCCGATAAGCAGGCCGATTCGGCCTTATTGCTCAGAAAAATTGAAATTAATGTGGTAGGTAGGTACTGTTGAAATATGTTCGTGAACAAAATTCAGACCCCTACTTCCACCCCTTCTAGAAAAAAATTTCTAATTAAAAAACCGATCGGAATTTTTTTCTCAAAAACAGTAAGAGGGGAGGTTGAAATTTTGGTATGTGGTAGACCTTTATGTATGGTCTATACGCAAAAATCGACAAGCCCCCATCATCATTTTACCCCCACTAAAATACGTTTCTTGAATTGTTTTTTTTTTTTCAATTAAACTACGACGCCGCTGAGTGAAAATTTTGAAACTTGGGTGGTAGGTGCCCTATTGACCCCCTAATAATATATGTAAATATTTTTTCAAAATTTTCACTCAGCGGGATCGTGGTGCAAAACTGAAAAAACCTATGTACAAAAATCGACTTTCTTTTTCAATTCGAAAAAAATCGCAAAATCATCCTCAAATTATTTATAACAAAACACATTATACAATCAAAGACCCAAAAATCGGTAGATTTCGAGAAAAAAATTATTCAACTAATGAATTCAAGCACGCGCCCGGTCGTCAGTATTTTCCACTGTGCAGTAGCGCTTCATTTGTAATAACGCGCGATGTGACGCATTTGGTACGTTATAACATGAAACGCCTACCTTGTCGTTTCACGCAACAACGTGCCTAACGTAGCGCGTTGTTACGAACGAAGCGCTAACACACGGTGGGAAATGTTAGTGACTGTGCGCGCACTTCAATTCATTACTTCTCACTATGATCCCGCCGAAATTTTGGTTATGAACGTACATCTACATACATATGTATCTCAACAGTACCCAACTACCATATTAATTTCAATTTTTTCGAGCAATCAGGCCGAATCAACCTGCTTACCCGGTTACGACCTTTCTCGACGCCTAATTTCATCGTCGATAGAAATTCCCAACATTCGTGTAATCGCTTACTCTTCGCAACCGAAGAGAATGGGCGAATTTCGTCAACAGCTCGAAAGCACTGTAAAGTGTATACTATACATACGTAATTACTCTTATCGACGTTATAACATTTACTTAATAACTATGTACATACATGTACTGTATGTAGTTAACTATGTAGTTATAGTTAACTACGTAGTACGTAATAAACCGACAACAATGTGACGGAAAATTCTGCACATTTTTCAGGGTACCGAGCAACGTAACTACGATCTAGTCCAAGTTTACCGTAATTATTTCGAAAAATGCGTCAACCCGGTGAATTTGGCTTTATTTATCGACAGTTACGTCAGAAGAACTGATTTAAATATTACCCGTGATATGGATTCGACTCGCAGGAGAGACAGCAACGCTACGCTATCCATGCCCATAATGAATATTACCGGCTCTTATTCGCCTCACGTCGACGATACCGTCACCTTAAACGGTAGATTAGATCCCACAAATTCATCCTGGATGAAGGTAAAATTCCATATTCGCGCACGTTCGCTTTCATAATTACCAGCACCATCTAGTTATGTAGCCAATAGCCGATAGCCATCCGTTCATATTCGTAATACGTATTCCGCGCTTTTTAATTTCTTCGTCGAATTTCATCGGAAATTTTCGTCTTTTCTAGATTTCAGATTGTGGTATGGTATTGGAAGAACAACCTCATAAGATTTGCGAAGCGTTACGTTTATTTTTACAAGGATTAGGTTATGGTAAGTCTAAGTACCTATTTAATCGCCTTTTCGTGTCATTTATTTTCCGTTTTTTTTTTCCTCCTTCGCATTATTCTCTCCTCTTTTGTAAACAATGAAGTGCCAATTTTATTGATTTCATTTCTCCAATCGTCATCGTTAAAGTTAACCTTCCCAAACGTAAGAATGAATTGGAAAAATAGAAAACAAACAAAACAAAACACGAGAACTTCATCAAACCTCCCCTCCCCCTACATAAATACATACGTTATTGAACTTGGTTAAATTATGTCAAAAAAATGTATTCCTCGAGTACTCGTAGTAATAATGCAATTTCTAATTTTAATTTTGTTCAGATAGTAACAAGTTATGCCCGGTCAGAAAAGCCAATTAAATGTCGTTCACCGTGTTCAACTACTGTCAAAAAAAAAACCTATTAACCCGCGGCGATTGGCTCGATTCAGTACGCGATAAGTTTCAAATATTAATTTTTCATTTCTTTTTCCACCGAAAACGAGCTTGTTAATAGTTGATTAGTTTTTCCATCGTTTGACCAATGCATATACGAGTACATAAACGTATACGGTATACGTAATACGTAATTGACAGTAGTTGTATAGATTACGCATAAATAGTTTTTATACAAATACCATAGTCCATAGGCATAGGATAGCGACCAAACGCCGCCTCATCGATTTCAAAATAAAGTCCGCCTGGTCGAAACAATAGGGCTTTATTTCTTTTTATTTTTCTTTTTTTTTTTAATAATTTATTTCTCATTTCATTCGATATTCCAACGCTTCATTGTTTCGGTATAATTTACACAAAAGAGAGAATTTCATTACGCGAGTCTCTTTCTCTGTACGTTTCTCTTTCTATCAATCTATCTTTCGTTCTTTCTCTCTCTGTTTGTTTCTATTTTATTATGATTTAGCCGAGCTTACTTTGCGATACTAGCGATTTATATTTTTAATCCATTTATATCCCTCTTCGTTTTTACTTACTTCCTTATTAAAAATTTTTATTTAAATTTTTGTTTTATGAAGCGGTAAAAGTTGGCCGTCCAAAATTTATGTCAGCGTCATCTCTTGAAGGTAAATGTAGTTAGAAATCATGATTCAGTCAAAAATAAAACGCATATGCTTGGCTGTATTACATTAATACAGCACCCGATGTGCCCCTGTCGTTGCTTCTTCCCAGCTCATTTGCCGCCGCTGCAATGTAAGTCATTTTGTTCGCTTAAAAGCTTTTCTCATGTATTCACCTTAAGACTTTGGCGAAACGATACACGCGACGCGACGTCTCGAGTTTTATCGGTTTTTCGATTTCTTGATCGGAGCGGGCGGAGCGGGGCGGTCTTCCATTTTCAAAACGTAGTACCTAGTACCTAACTAACAACTATCTCGAGACCTTCCAGTCGATCAATTCGCCCAAGTCTTTTCTTAATGTTATCGTTCATTATCGAATAATTTATTGATTTTTTTCGTAGGAATATCATCGTCCATTCGTATATGCATTTTTTTTAAATTCTCATGTGTACTTAATCGTTAATTACTAAGTCGTAATGATTTCTGCGTTAAGTGTTAGGCAAAGAAAGGCGCGCTGGAAAATATTCCAATTGTGGACACACCGCGAAGTATGTTCGCAAAAAATTTACACCCGCAATTAATTTTCAAATGAATTTCTGTTTTGTTTTTTTTTCTTTTGTCTGTTTCTTCAACTACGCGTACGTAAATAGCACACTAAATCGACATACTGTACTTTTCAAAGGCACAATCACCGTGTTGTGCGTTTATTTTCACCGATTCGTTTCACACGTTAATGTGATCGTCGCCGTCGTTAAAATTTTTTTTTCGTTATTTTATTTTATTTTTTTCATCATTATACTTATTATTTTTTTATTATTTTCATCATTTTTTTATTACTTCGTATCGCTCGAAACGGAGACTACGACTACATTTGAAATCACGAATATGTCAAAATTATACTCGCTTTGGCTTAATGTTTTGTTTAAAATGCTTTCATACTAATTTGAAATTTGTACCTTGAAAATACAGTACTAGGATATTGTTGTTGAAGTAAAAAAAAATTAAAATGATAAAAAAAAGTTGTTATTTTTTCATAATTACAATGGTGTTGCTATTTTGAATGTTTTTTCTTTTTTTTTTTTGTATGTACATGACAGTAGAATGTACTAGTAATCATTACATACGAGTATTACTATACATCATCTCATCAAGTTTTTGTGGCGCCGTCGTAATTTTTGCGGTATATAGTTTTGTTTTTTGTTGTATTTGGCGTTTTTGCCTTTAATCGCCGATTTCATCGTTGTATAGAATGATTAATTAAATATTTTTTTGTCAAAATGTTACTAAGCATGGTGCATATCTACGTACCTAGGTACCTACTACCTATTACCTTTTTTGTACGCATAGGTACGAATCGAAAATATCACAGAGATGTGACTTCGTATCATAGTTAATCTTAACAGCAATTTTAATCACCTCGCAAACCCATCGCTACCACGTACTAACCACCTAATCGATTTATGTTACAGCCTTTTCCTACCAAGACGACATTAAAAACGCAATGTGGATGCTTCGCATTACCGAAAACCCAATCTCCAAAATAGTCACCTGCTAAAAAAAAAATCGCCCAACCTCGAGCAACTCGAGAATCACCATTTTAGAAAATTCAAAAAGGCCATGCCTAGCCTACATAATAAACGAAGAAAATAAAAAAAACTTTCGAAACAAATTACATTATACGTATTATGTACGAACAAATGAAAAAAAAAAGGAAGTTCACATATTCGTAGCTATAAATAAATACTTTATACACACATAATAATATAATACGTTGTACGAATTTTTACGATGTTATTTATCCTACATACTACGTTTTGATAATAGATGATGATTATTATTATTATTATTATTACTATTTTAATGTCGTACGCATTATTTTAAATGTTATTTTATCAAACGCTTCGAACACGTGTTTTTTTTCTACATAAAAAAAATATATAAAAAGGAAACCTTTATATTTGTACGTTTTAATTCGATAACATGACATTTAAATTATAACAATCAATCATTTCTTTTTGTTCTGTTTCGTCTTTTTAAGTTATTACCATAAGCTGTTTACTACGTGTACTATAAACGTATTTGTATTCGTTAGAGGAAATACGCGAATAACGCGGATTCATTTATTTGTGTAATAGAATCTTTTTATAGTCAGCTTTTTAAATGTATCATAATATTTATATTATATTTTATATAAATATACAACAACAAAAAAAAAACACGTTTTTCCAGAATTTCCTTTTATTCGGTCTATCGTTCAAAAATCGCAAAAAAGTTCAACTGGAAACATATAAAACTTTTGCGATATCCCATCGAAAGAAGACCATTTCCCAACCCCGAAACCACCATCACATTTTTCAGATTGAATTGCAAAACCGATTCAAGGGTTCTCAAAGTTGTCCACAAAGGCATGAAAATCTTGATTTTGTCCCTCAGATAATCTGGGAACCTCCCCCCAATAGCGCGACGACAAGCATTTCATCCGATATAAATCGTACATTTTTTCTAAAACGAAAATATTCATCGTGATTTTCCGATCTATCGCGGTTGACATTATTGCCATAACTATCTCAAGGGCGCGATGCGAAAATTTATTCATTCAAACACTGTGAAATTCTAAGAACGATAAAAAACCAGCTCGAGAAACAAACGTCTCCTTGCTTCGCATCGATTGCAAAGTTCACGAAGTTACGCAACGCGAGGTGAAAGAATAAAATCTTACAGTTTCGCATGAAATTTCTCTTGCAGTAAAAAAAAACCACCACCATCGCCACCACCACCACAATCAAGATCAAATCAAAACTCACCTACTGGTTAATTCACGTAGCACAAACCGCACAAACCATACTTTCTGAAAAAAAGAAAAATCATATCATAAATTAATTTCAAACTCTACAGCATAGTAAACGAAAAGTCGCCCGTAAATTTGCGACCTTAATACCGCTTAATTAATTCGCCGATGATACACGTTCGATATTGCATAAGTCAACGGGGGTCACGTCGATGCGATGAGAATTGAGAATACGCGCGAATTACATTTTGAAATGAAAATTTTCGACCTTGAAATTTGCCCGGTAACTCGACTAGGTAAAAAAAGAAACTACTGTATGACTTATTTCTCAACAAACAGATACAGTAAGTGTAACTGTATACGAGTACGTCGCGTTCCATCGACTTATTTCTAAATTTAATCTCGCCTTTCAAAGTAAACAACAAGCTTATCGGCGCGTCTATCGTATCCGAATTCACGTCGTTGTATCGAAAGGTCGGCAATTCTGTCGTGTTCTCAAGTGGTGAAATCAAAACATTATGTCGTTTATCGCGTACGTTGTGTACCTTTTGTTGCTTTCGCGTATCCACAAAGGCGTGAAATGTAAGCCACCGACACCGGTAGCCCTCTGCTTGCGTTAAGCGACTTGTAGTAAAGCTGCGTATTTAATCGGACCCCATCGTTCGCAGGCGACTCGGAAACGTTATTTCAACGATGTTGCAACGTCGGCAAAAACAAAAGCACGGATCCGTTGAAATGCGACGCAAAAGTACGCACCCCGATTGCGGGCGTCGCCGTTGAGCTACAGAGCGTTTGCTTGTCGACGATCGATTTATGCTGCGTTCAGTCGCTAAGGTAAGTCGACTTGTCTATCATGTTGAGCCACGTCCGTAGGCTCTAGCCTCTAGGGTGTGTAAGCGTTTAAGCGTATACCGTATACACGAGTTTCAAGCGCATCTGTTGCATGCGCCGTGTGCCGCGTGCCGATACCGCGCCTTACAGAGATATCGCCTGCGAGAGCGGAAAACAGGCTGCTAAACAACAGAAAACCTGTAATATACAGCCCAAAGCGGACGACGAAATCAACTACAAGGTATAAACTCCGTCGATTCATAGTTTTCCGTGCATAGCGCCGAGAAAAATCAATTATCCATCTGTGTAGCACTGCTGCGAAGCTTGCAAACTCGGTCTAGTCATCGCTTCCACCACTTCCGAGTGCAAACTGAAGAGCTTCCGTTTCGGATCTCCGTGGGATAACGCTTACGAAGCATGTTGTACCGGGTACACTCCGTCCTTCCGTTCGAACATCACCGTTTCTTCGGGTACACTGCGACAGTACGAAGTACGAAGATACGAACCTCCGACAAACCGTCTCAAACTTTCCATTTGCTTTCAGAACCGGAGGACATTTGCCAATTATTACCGGGCGAGTTATGTTCGCACATTTGCGTACCGACGGGCGGCTCGTATAAATGCGAATGCAGGCCGGGACATGTTTTGTTGGCCGATGGAAAATCGTGTAAGCAGGAGATCTCAGAAAATAGGTAGGTCCAGGTATAGGTAGACTTTAGACATCTAGACAAGTAGTCAAATACGCCTCGTGCGATTAACTTGAGATCGTTATTATTCGCGTCGCGTCGCGTCACAGATGCGAGAAATATAGCGAATGCGATCAAAACTGCTACGATAACGGCGAAAGTTTGGAGTGCTCTTGTAACGTCGGATTCGAGTTATTAGCCGACAACAAAACTTGCGCAGGTTAGTAACGAGAAATCCACACCGAATATGAAAACGCATCGTCGATACGTTCCTGTTTGTTCGCAGATATCAACGAATGTAATTTAAAAACCGATAATTGCTACTTGACGGGTAGAATTTGTCGAAACACTATCGGATCTTATGAATGCATCGAAGAGTCTAGCATTCCTCCCGCAAGTAAGTAACCATTCGTTCAAACGCTCGCTGAGGGGCATGCCCCCCCCTCACAAGGTCAAAAACCCGAGGTCCGTGGCAGCAGTTCCATAAAGCTGGATATACACTATGCGCGATGCGCGCGAATCATGCACGAATTGATCGAATCACGCATAGTGTATATACGTTGATGCGTTCATCATTTGATGCGCGCCATCAAAATTTGCGGGGCTTCGCCGTGAGGAGGGAGAAATTCGCGTCATTCGCGCGAATTCGCGAACGCGAATCATTCGCGCGCATCGCGCATAGTGTATATCCAGCTTAAGAGGGCAGAATCCGCGAGTATACGCCAAAAAGAAAAAATTATAAAGCCAACTGTGACTTATTGACCTGTAAATATTTGATTATAATCAGAGTAATCGTTTTGCACAACTTTTGTGCAGTTAATCAACTTCAATCGACTTCAACAACATTTCGACAATTTTGCGTAATTTTGAACAATTTAAACAAATTTTGATTGATTTTAAACCATACTGATAATATTAATATTGTTAAAATTGTTTAAAATCGAACAAAATTTGTTTAAAATTGTTCATAATTGCCAAAATAATGTGAAAATTGTTTAAAATTATTCAATATTTGCAAAAAAATTACATAAAAATGTTAAAATAGCTTAAAATTGATCAAAATTTGCTCGAAACTACACCAAATTATCAAAATATTGTAAAAATCGTTCAAAGTTCTTCAGTGTAGGTTACATTAATGAAAATTCAGCTTAAAATTGCACAAAGTTTGTTTAAATTTGCTTAAAATTACACCAAATTGTCAAAAAGTTGTTAAAATCGTTCACAGTTGTTCAGTGTTGGTTATAAATTGCACTCAAGTTGTGCTAAACGAACAAATTAATGAATATTCTCCTTAAAATTGCATAAAAACTGTAAAAATTGATTATTAATTCGTCGAAATTCCATTAAAATCGCTAAAAATTGCGCCAGATTGTCAAGATGTCGTTAAAATTGATTAAAATCAATCACAATTTGTTTAAAGTTGTTCAAAATTACGCAAAATTGTCAACTTTTCATTGATTTTGAGCTATTTCAACAACAATTTGATAGCTTTTTTTTGCTATTTTGAACAAATCTGGAATGCCTCTTATCAATTTCAACAACATTTAAACAACTTTTATACAATTCTGAGCAAATATTGAACACTTCTTACACCTTTTCAGTAATTTCAGTACAATTTTAACCAAATTTTTCATTATTTAGATGTTTTGTTCGACTTATGCGCAATTTCAAGCAAACATTAATCGACTGTAATCAACTTCAACAACACATCAACGGCTTTTATGTAATTTTCGTCAAATATTGAAGAATTTTAACAACATTTAGATAATCTTGCGTAATTTCAAGCAATTTTAAACAAATTTTGAATAACTTTAAACAATTTCAACCTCTTTACGGCGATTTTTGCGCAATTATGAGCAAATTTTTCATTAATTTAATCGTTTCGTACAAGCTTTACGCGATTTGGAACAAATACTGGAAAACATGGAACGATTTTAGCAACATTTTGGCAATTTCTCATCAATTTTGACGCACTGGTACAGATTTTATTCAATTTTAAGCAAATTAAAATTGTGATTTTGAATGAATTTCCAAGGATGGAAGACGCGTCGAGCAAAATTTTTGAGGAATAACGATAAATCGTTATCGATGATGTCGGGTTGGGATGGGGGTGAACATTAAAAAGCGTTCGAGAGCAACAAAGAGTGACTGGGTGAAGGCGCAGTAAAACTCCGGAACACGCCCCTGCGCTAATCAGGATCTTCTTAATGATTCGTTCGTTTTTAAGACACGCCAAAAATTACCACCACCACCAGCAGACCTGTCGTTGTTTGTGCGTTGGGTTACAGATACGACGCCATCAAAAATACCTGCGCGGGTGAGCGATATTTGCCTATTTGTGAGGCAAGTTCGAGACATTATTCGCTCGTTGTTTTCAGATATCGACGAATGCGTCGAACAAAATGCGTGCAACAGAAATACCGAAAAATGCGTCAACACCATCGGCAGCTATCACTGCGAAAGGAACGCGATTCATCCTCAAACGACTTCGCTAACCGTGCAATGTGGCCAAGGCTACGTTTACGACGCGCGAAAAAACGCTTGTCAAGGTAAACGCACACGCGATTCGACAAGTACTTTGCCAAGACTTTCTTCTAACGCGTTAATTTCGCTAGATATAAACGAATGCCTGAGCAATCCTTGCTTCAGCTACGAAGAATGCCTGAATCGAAGAGGAGGATACGAATGCGTCTGCAAAACAGGTTTCCGAAGAGATCCGCTGCTTGGAGCTTGCGTAGGTGAGTACCGAGTACATATGTACATTGCAATACGATCTTCGGTGACTGCGATTAAGTAAAATCGTCGCCGCAGATGTAAACGAATGTCAAACCAAAAAGCACATCTGCCTCGAAGCCCAAAGATGCGACAATACCGTCGGATCGTATCTATGTGTCTGGATGACCTCTTGCGGTACAGGCTACACGCTCAATTCGGAGACGGGCAATTGCGAAGGTATCCTCTCGCATTTCGATGCTCCGATTTCAACTCGAACCACTCACCCTACGTATCATTCGCAGATGACGACGAGTGCGCCTTAGGCATCGACAATTGCGCCATTTTAGGACCGGAATTCCAATGCAAAAACACCCAAGGATCGTTTCGATGCGAAAGAAAAACTTGCGACCCGTCGCGTGCGAATTGCGGCAAACCGATCAAATGTCCCCTCGGATTCGAAAACGTAAACGGCCAATGCGTCGGTAAGTCTGGACTAGCGTCGAGCCTCTTATCGTGTAACGACGTGTACCGTCCAATACGCGTAATCTTCTTGTTTTCAACGCAGATGTCGACGAATGCGTAAAGCCGAATGCTTGTCCTTCGAATCAGCAATGCGTTAACAGGATAGGCGGTTACAAATGTATCCAAAGGCTGTCCTGCGGTCCTGGAGAGAGACTGAATCACAATCAAACACTATGCATCGGTATGCCCGTTAGACACGTAGGCACTCGGCCGTTTAGCACTTGGCTAGACGACGTTTTCGATAAATCGCTTTTTTAAATCGCAGATATCGACGAATGCGCCGAACAACCCACCATATGCGATCATATCTGCCGAAATGTGTGGTCATCGTATCACTGCGAGTGTAATCCCGGCTTCAAACTGCACAGCGACAACAGGTACTCATTTTTCAAGAAACGATAACACGACGCAAACGAACCGTTATTCGCCTCGATTTCAGGTCTTGTATCGACGTA
The DNA here is from genome assembly GCA_003261595.1 of Maconellicoccus hirsutus. Taxonomy (NCBI): domain Eukaryota; kingdom Metazoa; phylum Arthropoda; class Insecta; order Hemiptera; family Pseudococcidae; genus Maconellicoccus; species Maconellicoccus hirsutus. Next base: position 42,514 of record QBDW01000642.1, on the reverse strand, counting down.
AACGAATGCGAATTGTATAAAGATCGACGTCTGTGCGTCGGCCATTGCGTCAATACTCCCGGCTCGTACGACTGCCAATGCCCGAGTGGATACCGCAAGAGTAGTTACGGCAACGTACACGTTTGCGACGGTGACGTCACATTTTGCTATATTACCTTATACGTATTCTTAATTAACATGTAAGTCTTCTAATAAAGATATTTTCGTTTACGCGCTTAGATATCAACGAATGCGAAACATTATGTAAAAACCCCAACGAGACTTGTTTAAACACAAGAGGATCTTATCGTTGCAACGTGATAAACTGTCCGGCAAACTACCTCCGGGATACGTCACAGAAAAAGTGAGTTTTTCTCGTTCGCTGGATAGTGGACAGTGGACGCGCCGCATATTCGCGATATTCATCCGACGACACGCGTTACTTCCGTGTTACAGCCGTTGCGTTAGAGTCAAGGATTTCTGTTACGTCAACCCCAACTGTTCGCAATGGCCATGGAACTATAACTTCGCCTATCTCGCGTTTACTTCCGATTTTCCGATACCAGCATCCGGAGAAATGGAGTTCTACCGTCTTCGAGGTTCGTCCTACGATACAACGATACAAGGTTCCATAAATCTGAAAAGTGTCCACGCTCCCGAAGGCATCAACAGAGTAACCCTCGACTATTTCAAGCTCAAAACTCCTCGCTTCAACGAAGTCGTCATATCGTTGGTACGACCGATGCAAGGTCCTCAAGATATCGAATTAGAATTAAAAACTCAATACTACGTTAAAAGCGTCGAGAGTTATCATTCGATAACGAAATTGTTTTTATACGTTTCGCAATATGACTTTTAAAACGTAACATTTGTTATTTCATTTCAAAAACTGGTCTGCTCTGCTCGATTGCGATATCGTTGTTTGTATGTGTAGTTTGTACACGCATTCTCGCATTAAAATTGTCAAACAACGATCCCATTAGTCTACAATGCAACCGGCAAAAAGTGCTTCAGAAACCGCATTTAGCTTGCACTTTTGGGAAACGAAAAAATCAGTTGGATTCTTGTAGATAGGCATAAAGCAACCCCGACAATCGGTAAATTTTTTTCAGCAATTTTTTAGAATTTCAAGCTCAAAATTTTAGTGAATTATAGTTTTTTTCTCCAAAGTGATCCCGAGACATACAAGAATCCAACTGATTTTTTCGTCGCCCAAAAATGCAAGCTCGATGAACACTTTTTGCCATTTACACTGCAGACTACATATATCGGGTACCACCGAACGGTTTTACGCACGATTTAACATGGGGGAGGGGGGGGGAGAGAAGCACAAACCATCGATACTATTTTCAACCTTGCACCGCATATGGGCGGGACACGTGTCCCCAGCCCGCGCAAGGGTGTTTCTTGAAAGAGCTTAGGGCTCCCTTAAACGGGCAGTCCCGATGACATGCAGCCCTTGAAGTATCGCCTAAGAAATCACGATTGACGTAAAACCTTGGAAAAAGTTCGTCGAGCATACCGAATACGTGATCACGTTTCGTGAAACGCTAAACTAGCGCTACGGAGTTTAAATTCGTAGAAAACGATACCGACGATTCGCAGGAAATATCAATCAATGAATCGAGATAATTAAACAAACGCGAACACGATTATTTTTGTAAACAATTACGGAGAACAGCAGCGAAGCATACACGACGACCTATTGGTAAACAAAACGCGAATACGTGCCACCGATCGAAATTATTCCAAGATCTCCAACCTTTCGTTTAAATCAACGAAGACGCAAATAACGATAAAATGGCAAACGAATCGGTCATATTTGAGCAGTTCGCGAAATAAGTATACGAGTATGTAACATTGGAAGATTTCAGCGATGAAAGTCGATCTTCATTACATCCTTTTTTTTCTTTGTTTCACTTTCGGAGAGATGACGATCCGTAAGTCAAAGCGCTACTTTCATCCTTAAACCGTAGTTGATAAACATTGCAATTTGCAATGTAAACTCTTGAATTGGTGAATTATGTCGCTCAATAGGACGTGAAACTGTCGCAGTCGATCGGAAGTTCTACGGCAATATCACTTGCTCGTCACTAACGCCACCGCATTCCATAATAAACCGAAGAAAATACATCGTTCCGATCAGTTGCAATAGAACGGATAACTTCGCAATCTCTGCACAAAACTCGTTACGTATGCCCGACTTCAACTCGGGCATATTGCAAGAGCTAATGGTCAAGGGATTCAGTCTTCTCTGCTTATGGACGCGACCATTGATGGAGAAATTCGAGCTGTCCACGCAAGTAGTACGTACTACGTATCACTGTATCAGGATACAGTATGAATTGTCGTCCGGGTGCCGTAAGACCGATTCTTATTGACGCAGGTTGAAACTGCAACGCAAACGTTACGAATACCCGACATATCGATATTTCTTTCGCCCGACTACACCGAGTATAATTTCTACAACGTTACAGCGTATCATCTTCCGAGCGATGACGAGGAAATACTGGTCACTGCAGATACATCGCGATGCGTTAACAATTTTAAAGTAGGTACGCGTAACGCGACAAAATACGTCGGTATTAAATTAAACCTTTTTTTTTTTTTTTTTTGCAATTCGTAGACATCGTATCAAGCCTCTTCCAAAGAGACAATTATACGAGGCGCGATGATGGTGAACGATACCAGCACCGAATTCACGTTGCTTTATCGCAACCTCACACTTTCGGTGGACGAGATCAAGACACGTACCCCGAAAGGCCGCATTCTCGGTACACGTATCAAAGAGGAGTACAATTTCACCGCATTTCAAGCATACACTACAACGCCGCAGGAAGTATCTTTTCTCTTGGACCAAGTATCTTCGACTATACTGAAAACAATTCTCGCCGTCGATCCGGGCAACCGCATCGCATACGCTGGAATCCAACAAAACGTCAAAGTAGCCGAATCTTACAAGAAAGACGTGCTTCGTGTCATGTCCGGCATGCTGGTTCATCATTTACGCACCCGCTTCACGTCGCCGTATCTGTTCCCCGCCTCGAACGATTTGCCGAATTTGGCGGAGGTGCGGATCGACGGATTAAATCAAAGTACAACGTGCGATCCTTCGATGCAAGTACTCCGACGTCGTTCCGACGTCGTAATGAAGCTAGCATTTTCCGTCAATTTTCCACAAGATAAAAACTGCACCGTTTTAACCTTCGCGCAACCTCAAACCGCCTTCGATCGAACCGTCTTCGTGAAGCGGATAACCATCCGCTTGGAATTTTCATCGTCGCCATCGAAAAATCTTCGTTTCGATATAACCAGCCTGAAAGCCGATATAATCGAAAAATATCCCTCCTCTTGGTACGAGGCGTCCAAGACGAAACTGAATCATCTCCTTGGTGAAACTTTGACCAAGGTCGTGCTATCGTGGCTTCTGTACGATATCAATTGATGCTCGTGCGATTCGTACATTCGTAAACAATCGTTCGCCGTCCACGTCGTTTGCCAAAAAGTTTCCAAAATAACAATACACATCTCGATGTCGAAGACGACGATGACAACAGACGCGTTGCTCAATTCTTCGAACATATGGTGAAAATTTTACGAAATATTTTATTTTAAATCGAATACACAAAAAATACTCGATTACGTCGACGCCGATTAGTAAATATTTTGTTTTCAATTTTTAAACCTCGAATAAAAAATATTAGGATTCTGCGTCCGAATCATTCAGTAAATTCGCTCTAACCGACGAACAAGCGTTTCGAAAAATCCTTCGATCCGTGATCGGCACATCGTGTCACTCGTACGTCTGCTTTTTCTTAGCTTTCCCCCTGCCCCCGAGAAAAGCTCTTTCGACGACACTACAAATGCGTGTTTTGAACTCATTTTACGTTTACGGAGCGCTTTCAATTTGCTTCCTGCCACTAGTTCGACTCGCGGTCAACGCTGATAATCCGATGATCGAGGTAGAGTACACACGAGTACGAGAGAACTCGACGAGTCGATCGTCTGCTTTTTAACTCTTCATCGCCTGTTTTTCGTACAGATTATACAACAACGAACGGCCTGTTTTATGGTAAACACAGCGTCCAAACTACATCGGATGAACATAGCTAACTACGAAGCGGACAAGAATATATTCTTTTCACCGATGGATTTATACGCGGCGACCGCCCTGGTCCAACTTGGAATCACCGATGAAAACACCCGACGTCGATTAAATCGCGTTTTAGGAATAATAACGCGAGAAAAGTTCGAAGAGCTGCATCCGGAATTCTTCATCACAACGGCGCAACGACGTACGCCTTCGGATTCGTACGAAGCATCAGCCTACCCGAGTTCGGTGGAATTTTTAAAAGATTACACGCGCGAAGAGTAGTAAGTATGTCGCCGTTTTCGTAACGCGGCCCCAAGAGAAAAGCAACGTTAATATAAACTCGATTTCAGCAAAAAATCGGTGCACACGACCTTAGGAAGGATACTTTACGACACCTGTAACGCCAAAAAAACCGCCACGCTTTCGGGCAAAGCGATATTCGTCGATAGTCGATACGCCGTCGGGGATTCGTTCAAAGATAACGTGAAGGAATACTACGACGTTACGGTGAAATGCGCCGATTTCGCGAAACAACCGAGACGTTCAACCGACAACATGAACAGGTATGTGTAGGTACTAGGTACTAGGTAGGTCTGCACAATACGTATACGAGTAGGCCCTACGTAGTACGTACGTGTAAATTACATCTGCTTAGCAAATGCGATCATTTGTCGAGCGTTTTTTTTCGCAACGCACCCGCCCTGCGTCTATTTCACTCAGTCTCGCCGTCGATGACAATATGAGCGAATCAAATGTATCATTCTCATCGGAAAATTTCGACCACACGGAAAATGCGAATTCTATAGAGAGAAACGAACAGCGAAATTTTCCTCTTCGCAATTGGCGCCTAGTGAACGAGAGTTCGTTTCGCCCAACACGCGGTCATCTGTCCGATAGCGATACCAGCGACGAAGATGCCGAGGATGGTGGTAGTTCACTAGGCCTAGATGAGAATGTAGGCTCGCCGACGGATCCGAGCCCGCACACAGGCCAGCTGCTGCGACCAACGGACGCCGCGATACCGCCGCCAACGCACACCGCCAGCGCCACTTCGTTCATAGTGAATTTCCTGACGAGCACGCCGTCCGCTTCGTCGCAGCATTCGCACTCGTCAAGACCGCGCGGTATCGTCATCAACCACCAAAGAACCAGCAGAGCCTTATCCGATAGGAATATATTTTTCGATTTCTTCGGCGGCGGCGATTCGCCCGAAGCCATATTGGAATTTTATCGTCGAAGAATCATCAGCGTTATAACCGGAGAAAATCCGTTTTTCGGACGCGAAGTCGAGTACTTTCGTAACCAATCGTGAAACCCGATAACAAAACGATAAAATATCCTGCGTACGAGCTGCCAGCTGCTTAGTGCCTTTCGAACGAGTGTGTCCATTACTTGTGGAAAAATGTTGAATAATACATCGAATAACAACTCCGCTAGTAGGCCTACTTATTTACTCGAAAAACGCTAACTCTTCCTTTTCTTTTCTACATACCTTTCAGCTACATAAAAAATCAAACTTACGACAAAATACCGCGTTTCTTCGACGAACCGGTTCACCCTTCGACCAGAAGCGTAATCACCAGTTCGTTGACGTTGTTCGTGAATTGGCGAAAAATGTTCCAACCCGGCGACAGTTACGAGTACGTAAACGCTTCGTAAACAATGTTAACCAACCCAGCTCCTCATCCTCGACCATTTTCAGAACCGCCTTTCACACCAGAGACGGCGAATGCGACGACTGCGACGACGTCGACATCTGCGTAATGATGAATCAAGGCGAAATCCCGTACTACGTCGACTCCACCGTATCCGCCATCTCTCTGGCCACCGCCAATCCGCACACCAGCCTATACTACGTTATACCGCACAGCAACTACACTTTATCGCAAATAATATCGCATCCGAATACTAAATTTATCCAGAATATAATCCGCAATCTCAAACCCACTAGTGTCGTGTATCACATACCGAAAATGACCTTTCGCGGCGAGGTTGACCAGCTTAAGATTTTAAAACAATCGGCCATCGACGATATCACGTTGGAGGAGGCGGCGAGCGAGTTAAAAGTGCGCATTTTCAAGCAAAAGGTACTACTCGAAATCAACGAAGAAGGCGTCGGAGGGTGTCCGTTGAAAAAGGCCAAGAAAATGCCTTTAATGCACAACGCCGTACAACCAGATGCCGTCCAATTCGTCGCCGATAAACCGTTTTTGTTTTTCATTTTCAACTGCAAAACCAAAATGTTCCTGTTTTACGGAGCGGTGTTCAGACCGGTCGGATATACAGATTTCTAAATTTCCTCTTCAAGATATTCGATCGACTTCGCGGTCATCAGGCGTTACCACACAAAGGTTCAGCGACAAAGACAATTACGCAAACTCGCTACCACCGTAGCGGCTAGATTTTCGCATTATTTTGATAACTCGACGAATATTACATTCAATTTTATAAAATGATACCTAAGTTATAGTATAACAATAATCATTATCGTAATAACAATAAAAAAAACGGCACTTAGTTTCACCCAATTCAAATACTAATACATATTATATAAATCGACCGCCCCCCCGACTTACAGACTTGCACACAAAACACAAAACTCGATGGGGGTTTCAAAGGGTGACGCCACTCGAAACCGAAAACAATTGGTAATGAAACTATACACAGAGCGCGCTGCAACGAAATGTTGAAAACAGGATACTACATATGAAACCTATGAACCGTAATACATGAGAAAATTGTGGTTTTTAAATTTTTATTCAAAAACGGGATGGTTTTGGAAACTTTTTCATATTTGATAATTTGAAGAAAATCAAATTTGGTATTTTTTCATGCAAAAATAATTACCCCCGTACGTTTTGACAGTGTCTATTGTTGAGCCACCGACAAAATTTTCGAAACGCAGACAAAGTCAATTATCGATAGAGAATATCTCCCAACGGAAATAGAAAGAAGTACCAAAAATGTACGAGTATATTACATAAATACATATACTGTAATTTTAATTTATTTTTAACGCTGAGCTGAATCACTGGCAATCGAAGCTATCAAAGATGACGTGATTCATTTTTTGCGTCATTTTCATCGCATCGAAACTGGTAACGTAGCTAGCTAGCTAGTAGCTACCAGCTTGTAACGCTAAACATAAAAAATACTCGGATATACTTCGAAAACTTCAACGCATTTCTTGTCCGCGAAAATGTCCAGATATTCGTCGAATTGGAGTTTGTTGAATTTTCGCAAAAATGAGCACACCAAACACAAGCAGGTAGGTAATTATACGTAGAAATAATTTCGCGCACAAACCACGCCAACTCAATTTTCGTGCAAAACCTAAAATAGAAACTTTCAAAAGCGATCTCGGAACTGGGCGTATCTCTGATGAGAATTATGTACCCACAAGTCGCAAGTCAATCCAACACGGTCTTCGCTCCATTTAGTATTTACACGGCTTTGGCCTTGATCTTTCTTGGCTCGGAGGGTGACACTCGTACGGAAATAGCCGAAATCATGAAGCTACCTCGATACGACGATTTCAACAGGTAAAATTTCGGCTAAATGTAGTTTTGCGATACGGAATGGTGCGTGACTTCGCGTGTGTGTAGGACCTTGGAAATGTTGAAAATGTTCGGCGAGATGATACAAGACGTAGAGAACACCATCGAGGTTATAACGTCCAACGAATCTGAGCCAGCGTCGTTTAGGTTCACGGACACGCCGCCGTCGGCGCGGGATATCGCCGCAAATGTTAAAGCTCTCGTTACCATAACCAACGGTTTATTCACACAAAAAGGCTTCAGTTTCAATCCGTCGTACGTGTTTCAAACGCAATCTTACAACAAAAGCGACGTATCAACCGTAGATTTGCAAAACGACCTAGAATACGCGATTCAAACCATAAACGAGTGAGTGAAAATAAAGTACAACCGCTACCTAGACCTACTATCTGTACCTAGGAACGTAGGCAGTAGGTACTAGATAGTACGAGTAGAATCAATTACGCACCACCTCAACTATGGACAATTCCGCAGATACGTATCAAAAGCTACCAACCATAAAGTTACGCAACTGCTTAAAAAAACTGTTCGCCCTGCCACTGGAATACTTCTCGTATGCTGCATCAATTTCGAAGCCGACTGGGAAACGAAATTTTGTTACGCTTTGACAAAATCGTACGCAATTTTCAAAAAATTTCATCGCGATTGCGTACGAGAGTAATAAATTACGTTATTTGTTGCAGAACGATATTCGAAATCGGATCACATTACACGGTCGTAGATATGATGTGCTACAAGGACGCACATCCTTTTCTTTACGTTAGATCGCGAAAACTAAAATACCAAGCTGTCGGTTTACCTTACAAAGGAAACGAAATCACCATGTTCGTAATACTGCCGAAACTCGGCCAATCATTGGACACGTTGATCGCGTCGCTGAAAAGCAAACATCTGCGTAAAATAGTAAACGAATCGAAACTGTGCCGGGTGCACGTGAAATTACCACGATGCGGATTGAAATGCGCCAAAATCATGAAGGAAGACTTGCAACAACTCGACGCGAAACAACTCTTCACCGAACGAGCCGAATTGAACAACATGGTTACGGTTCCTTTCACCATTTCCGACATAGCCCACGCTACCGCAATCGGAATCAGCGAAGAAGGCACCGAAATTACGGGCCCTACTCGATGTCTGGATTGTGTGACGGATTGCTGCGAGGTTACCCCCAGCTGCTGCAAACTATTTCACTGCAATCGACCGTTCATGTTCTTCATTCATCATCGTTCGACCAACGCTGTACTTTTTACCGGAGTAGTTCGTAATCCGAATAAATAAAACGTGACGTAATCCGCTCATTAGGTCAAAGCCGCCATGCTGACGAGAGGCAATTTCCAATTGTAAATCTATGGTATTCGTCTCCTCGATATTCTCTTTTTACCTTCTTCAAGTATCACACTTCGTGCTCAAGTTCTCTCTCGTCAGCATCGTCGCTACAACGGCGACAACAAATCGTGTACTCTCGATTACCATTTCATACGCTGTACATACTGCATAAGCAATAGCGAAGTAGCCGTTGAGAAGTTTGATTTGTTTTTTGTTTCTTTTTAATAACACGAAAAAAAGCGCAATACTCGAGATCATTGTTCAATTTTGTTTTTCGTCGAACCATCCATTGTTTTGACAAACGAGCAACGAGTAATTTTTACCCTTCTAAACGTGTATAACTTGAAAAAAATCATGTAGTAAAATCATGGCGCTGTCCGATTTCGCCAAACACGAAAAATTAACGTAACATCGAACGGCACCGCCGTTATCAAAGCCACCCAGTACCCAACACGTAGTCACGTACCTAGCTACCTACCTCTACCTAGTACCTAGCTGTAGTCACCTAGTACCTACTACATACCCACTTCCCTACCTACATTTCAACGAGATAACACGACGTTCAATAATGTAATGAGTCACGAAAAAATCACACAAACAGGAAACACCGCGAATACGACGGAAATGCGATTATCACATTTCATCAACGTGAGTCGAAAGGCAGCAAATTGAAAAATAATTGCGAATGCGAATGACGTGAATTATTAAATTTCACCGCGTCATGATAAAGTCAAAAAACGCCAACTGGTTCCCCGGCGACCACGAAATTCAAACCAACACCAAGGCTACATCGCGAAGTACGAACGACCAACCAGATGAAACGCATCGACGAGTAAGCCCCAGCCCAGCCAGCGTTTTAATTTGCTCGAGAAAATATCGATTAATTTCTTTTTCTTAAAATCAGGAGATCGCGAATGCCGTAAATGGCTTCGGTAGTTCGTTAGCAGAAGCGCTGTGTAAGCACGCTTCGATGACGCAGAACGTGCTTATTTCGCCGATCAATCTTTACTCGTCTTTAGACCACATTCGATCCGGATCACAGGAAGAGACGTCGGAGGAAATCTGGAGGAAGGTTACGCGACTCGCAGAATATACGCGGAGGTGAGCTGACTAGGCTACGCATTGCACGTTGTCGTTGGTACGTTCGGTTTACGCCAAAGACAAAAAGTATTTTCCCATTTTCGCTTACAGTTGGGTAGAAACGCGCGACATTCTAAACCAGATAATAAAATCCGTCGAAGAAACGAAAGAGACCATCATTTACACGAGAAACGGACAACACGACGGCCGAACCGTCGTCGAAATGGTCACCGGAATATTCGTGTCGAACGGGTGCGACTTCGATCTGTGTTTCCAATTTCAAGCTCAACCTTATCACGCGAGCCAAGTTTTCTCGGCGGATTTTCGAAACGATGCCGGCACCGTAACCGAAGCCATGAACGAGTAAATACGTTTCTCATTTCCTTCTTACGTCGATTTCCACGTTCACCGACGTTTTTCTCTCACAACGACGCAGATTCATTTCGAAACATACGCGACAAAAGATCACGAAACTACTCGCCGAGCCCGTCGCCACCGATAGCGGTATCATTTTGCTACCTTGCGTATACTTCAAAGCCAACTGGAGCCATCATTTCGAACCGCATCTAACGAAAAGGTAATCCGCGTGCTTACGAGTACAAGTAGCAGGTCTACGTAGGTACTAGGTACATACATTTTCGTTATTCCGAAATCTAGCGCAAATTTCAACACCGGATCCGAGATAATACGAGTACCCATGATGGCCCATCGTAGAACGAAACTAATCCCGTACGCTAACTTGCCTCATCTGCACCTGGAAGCCGTCTCGTTATATTACAGCGGGCGCGATTTCTCCATGTTTGTACTGCTACCGAACACCGATCACACGTTAGACGACGTAATTTCGTCTCTAAACAGCGACACTATCCACCAAATAGTAACCCAAGTGTCCCCAACAAAGGTGGAGGTTAGATTGCCTCGTATGAAGTTGAAATGCGCCGCTGACTTGAGCGATAACCTTGAAAAACTGGGGATGAAAACCACGCTCAGCGGACGAGATCAAACGCGTATCTCCAAAGTTGTGCACGCCGCCGAAATCGAAATTAACGAATACGGCGTCGATGCGGAATCGGTCATCGATTTGGGATTCACCCATTTGATGGATCCGACAGCCCAGAAGATCGAATTCCACGTCAACAGAGCTTTTTTGCTTTTCATTCACCATCATCGTACCAGAACGATGTTATTTTTAGGTGTCGTTCGCGATCCGAATGCCGCATAATACCGGCGCACAACAAATATCACGCACTTCACTCGGTAAAATATCGCTAAATCTTTTCCACAGAGTACGCAGTTGGTAAGAGGAAAAATGAAGCAATCTTTTCAACTCTGGATTCAGAAAAAGATTGTGGCTGAAATAAACCTGAACACGTTAGCGTGAAAATGGTACATGTTGAAAAATTGACAAATTTTTATAAAAATTCAAATAAATTGTTCGATACAGTACTTTTTTTTTGGTGTTATTTCACCACTCATTATTAGGCATTACATTTCGAAAAATTTTAAATCATTTAGTTGGAAATTCGCCAAGGGTGACATTAATACGAGAGTAATAATGTGCGAAAAAATTATCATAATTAGGCTGAATTCAATTTTCACCCGTTTCCATAGCGATGGTCAATTTATAGGCCACTACCTGAAAATACGTCACCAATCAAGCCGATAAAACGTGAGCTTCGCTATCGATGAAAAATCTCGACTCACGTCAGTGGTATTTCATCGATGACGCTAAAACGGCGGTCGATCGTTCGAAAAGAGTAAACTCGCGGTCACGAAAAAACACGTGAAAATTCAACTTAAGTCGACATTTCAACGAAGAAGCAAAAATTTCATCAACTGGTAAGAAAAATGAAGAAAAGTATGTATCTAAAAATCGAATTTTCCATTACGTGAGAAAAATTGAGAATAATTTGGCAACGTGTTTTCGTTTCGCGATCAAACTGTAATCAACAACGTTTCTCCTTACCTCAGAAACTGCTAGATGGAACCTTGGTATCTTTGACAGCGGTAACAAGGATACGCATTTCTAAAAATACCAGTACGAATCTCGAAGAAAACTCTTCAAACAAAAATCACGAATTTTTCATTACACATTTTTCAGATTAAAATTCGTTTTCAACCTTTGGTAAATCGAAATTCTAGTCATTAAGAAAATGGGTAATCGACTATCTTTAAAAAATATCAAACAAGGATCGTACGACATTTCACAGTCGGACGTCACCGAGGACGGAATCAGTCGTTCGTTTCCATCGCTAAAAAGAACATTCACCTTGAATCGTTCGAAATCGACGCGAGACAGAAGAAAACACCACATCGCGAGCAAGACAGAAGTACGTAATGAATTAAAAAATTAGCAAATTCCGCCAAATGCGATGACTTAGGAAAAGTTTGATTTCGCCGTTTGGTTCAGAACGTCACGAGAGCAACGAACGAACTCGCTTCCTCCATGATCAAATTATTATTACATCGCGTTTCGCCGCACGATAACTTCTCTCTATCGCCGATCGGAATTTATTCCATTTTAGCCCTTTTAAAGTCCGGATCCGAACTTACGACGCGCCAGGAAATAATCGAAGTCGTAGAATCAACGTCCAACAACGCGGAGTACGTCTCCTAGCGTCGCCCGACATTATTTCGTAACCATTAACCAGTTACTCGTAATTCTAGAGATCCTCAGATACCCGAGATTATCGGCGAACTTATGAAAAGCCTAGAAAGCACAAAAGCCACTCTCATATCGAATGGAAATTACCGAAAATTAGTAAAATCCGTCATCAGCGTTACGAACGCAATTTTTGTACAAACTCCGATCGAACTGTTCAACTCTTATAAAAACGAAGCTCTATCTTACAACTGCAAAGAAACCTTTGTCGTAGATTTTCACGAAGAACCATCAAAAGCTACCGACATTATAAACCAGTGAGTTTCTACTTTCTACGTATAATTACGCAATAACCTATGATATGTACGACGATACGAGTAAGTACGTAACAGAAAAAAGATTCAAACTAATTACGTTATTTTTCCAAAACCAACACTACCATTATAATGTATGTACTCGTATTTTCAAACAAAAGACCTATTATCGTATCCACGTATTTGTAGATTCGTTTCAAATGGTACAGCTTATAAGATTCCTAAATTACTCGACGAACCTTTGCAGAAAATTTCGAACGCGCTTCTCGCATCTTGTATTTACTTCAAAGGAAACTGGGATAAAAAATTCGCGCTCGATTTAACCCAAAAGTACATAGCTACACACATAATTCGATACGTATTTAATATTTTTCAATAATTTGTCGAAAATGGGGGAAAAAAATTAACGATAAGAATTTTGTTCGATTGCAGCGACTATTTTGACACCGAATCGGAGATAATAGTGGTGAAAATGATGTCATATCGAAAATCTAAATTTATACCGTACATCGATTTACCAAGTGAACGCCTAAAAGCGGTGGGACTGCGTTTCAAAGGAGATGATTTCACTATGTACGTCGTTTTGCCGGATGCCGACGTACAACTGAGCCACTTCGTATCGTCCCTCAGCCGAGCTAACCTCGACCTCATAGCGAATAAATCGAGACTATATTACGTGGACCTGAGGCTGCCTCGGACAACGCTCAAATGTAACCTAGATTTAAACGAGCCGCTACAAAGCTTAGGAATAAGGAGCGCTTTCACCGAGGAAGCTACATTCGACAATATGACCGCGCAAACTCCTTTTTGTATTTCCAAAATTATTCAAGCGGCCGAAATCGAAATCGACGAAAGAGGCATAAATGCCACGCCGACAAATGCAAAACTACACAAGTACAACGATCAGAGTGCTCGTCCTACGCCGGTGCAAGTCCACGTCAACCGGCCATTTGCTTTATTCATCCACCATCGCGCTACAAATACGATTCTATTTTTAAGCGTTGTACGAAATCCCAATACATCGTGATAGACGCGTAATTTCTCTTCGATATTATAATACGTTCAAAGGCTAGCGATCTGAAATTTTTACCACGTGTACGATACTCTCAGGATGATTGCACCGCGTAATATAATTCCGTAATCTACCTTTCCTAAGGTGTGCTTGCCCGTAATTCGTAGAGCGGAGGAAATTTTAATTGCAAGTGTCCAAGAGGTCTCGAGTGTAATTGAGATGTATCGTAATCGTTTTCCGGTCCTATAGCTTCGAATTATACGGTATTACACCCAAAAAGGTATTACTAGCCTCGTGAAAAATTTTCCTACCGATCACCCAAATCTAAGCTTAGCTTGGGTTAGGATATTCCTCAGCCAGTGCGATCCCCCCCGTTGAAATTCTCGCTCCGCAGGTCACAGTACCACAAATTCGCACTACTTCATACCCTTTGACATGAGCCAGCATTGCGGTATGTCTTCAGCTCCGCTCAATAAGGCTTTTTAAAAAGGGGGGATGGAATGAAGTACAAACGAAAAGATTTATTGCACAAACAATTAACGCTATTTACACCTCCTCCCCCAACTCCTCCTCCTACTCCTCACCACTCGCTCAAATGGGCGAGCAAGGCGACACAGAGCTTAGCAAAAGCTCATTTCAGGAGGCTAAAACTACTCGTTACAACGCAAGTTCCAACACCACCACCACCACCAGCGATGGGAGATTTTAAAATATAAGCAATACTGAGAATATACTCTAGCGAATGATTTTCCATGAAAGTTGCGATATCGTTACAATTATCAATTTTCTGCGTCGTTTTCTCTCTCTTTCTCTCTCTCTCTCTCTCTCTCTTTCGCGTACACTGGCGCGACGTAACACATCGTAATGGAATGATGATATCATTCGAATAGAAAAATGTAGGTACATATAATGAATTCGCGGTAAACCACTGTACACGCGATATGAAACCATACGCCAAACATCTGACGAATTAAAGACACGTAAAAGGAGACATATTATAATTGCGCGGTAAATACGTAATTCGAGCTTACGATGGCGTTTTCTTTCGTTAGAAAATTGATGAAAAAAAAGTCATCGAAACGCGAAAAAGTAGGTGATAGGATAAACACGGATCAGAAAACGAATGAGCAATCAAACCAGGTAATAATTAAGCGTAATTTACGTTAAATGACCGCGCCATCGATGGTATCGCATTAAATCTATTTGCACCTCTACCCTGCATATTACGCGCGAAGCAGATCGAAGAAGAAGCGGAAGAGGTACGTTCAAGTTCAGCATCAAAACTTCATCAACAAATTGAAAACGATAACGGAATACTTTCGCAACATGCGGTATCGAACAAGGTGCCGAAATAGCATTAATTCTACTCGTACCATCTCACTCACACTTACTACAAATAACTTCGACAGGCCATTACGGATAGAATACAAGAGATCACTTTACCGATTGGCAAAATATTACTGGAACAGATTCCTGAAAAATCCAACGTATTATTTTCGCCGATAAGTCTGTATCGGAGCTTGTTTCACGTTTACTTGGCGACCGACGGCGATACACGCGAAGAAATCGCTAAAATTTTAGCGTTGCCGCCAAAAGCCGACGAGTAGGTTTGCATAGAATAACGGGCAACATATCTAGGTGTGGTTAGGTATAGGTAGGCGGTAAGTACGCGTAACTAATCAACAATCGATTATTTGCAGACAGAAAGCGAATAAAATTTTGGACGAGATGATAAAAGCGATAGAAAGCACAACGGAAGCGGCGCAATGCAACAGAACAAAGAAGAAACTAGAAAAAACCGTAGTCAAGCTTTGCAACGCGATATTCGCACCGAAGGAGGTTAGCGTGCTCGCACCGTACACGAATTCAATTCGCAACTCACACGGCAGCGAAATAATATCGGTGAATTTCCAAAATAAAGCGGAAAAAGCGACCGACATCGTAAACGAGTACGTTAACGTACGTAATACGTATTAAACGGCGACGAAGACGATGGTAAGCGCGGTTTACGCTAACACTAAAACGACGACGCCATTTCGCAGATTCGTTTCGAAAAATACCAAGCGAAAAATTCCGAAATTATTTAGCAAATCGTTGGAAACGGACACGAATCTAGTCGCAGCATCGTGCGTCCACTTCGAAGCCCGTTGGCAGGAAAAATTCGACTCGCATTCCACCAAAGAGTAACTACGTATAACATAATTCTCGTATAAAATTTCAAAAAGCGAAAAATCCTAAATGCTCGCGACAGCGGTAATTCTCGCCTCTTTTTCCATGTGGTTTCAGCGAATATTTCACCACCGCGGACGGAGACGTGCTCGTAAAAATGATGACGTACGACGAGCCCAAATCGCTGTTGTACGCGCGTGCGGCGCACTTACACCTGGAAGCGTGCGCTTTACATTACGCCGGCTACGATTTATCCATGATCGTGATATTACCCGAATTGCACCACACGCTGCACGATTTGCTGGCTTCCTTAAACGACCACCAATTTCGGCAAATCATGAAACAAATGAGCCCCACGGAAGTTGATCTGAAGCTGCCGCGATTCAAGCTACGCAGCCTGTTGGATATGCGAGAGATCCTCGAGCAACTCGGAATGACCAGCGCCTTCGTCGAATACGCCAAATTCGACAATCTGGCCTGCGGATCGCAACTTCGCCTGTCCAAGGTACCTCACGTCGTTCAAATCGACATTCGCGAAGAAGGCTGCGGAGTAGTCGAAGATGGCGTGACGGAACGAAAAGACGAAGACGAGCGCTGCGACACGCCTCCGCTACCGGCGGCGGTGAATCTTCGCGTCGACCGGGAGTTCCTATTGGCCGTCTACCACCATAACTGCGAGACTACGTTATTTTTGGGAATCGTTCGCAATCCAAACGAGGTAAGAAATTCGAATAATCTGCCCGCGTCGATTACAGGCGCAGTACCGTTTCGTCTTCTTACTCGTATCTTCAGATTAGCTACGTTGAAACGATGAACGACGATCACGCGCTGAGAAAACTCTCCGCGTCTCAGGAGTTGCTTGCACGCGCGTTCAACGAAACCGAAAAACCTTCGCTCGGCTGGAAAAAATCGTTTCGACAAACATTCGGCAGAACTCGAAAGGGTCGCGATCATCCGCATAAGGAAGTCGGCAACAAAAACCAAATACTAGAAAAGGTAAACGTACAACCGAAAGCCCGTAACAATTCGATTCGCGTACACGTACAAATTATCTCACAGGACGTGGCAAAAGTATGCGTAGAATTCGCCGCTTCGATGGCTAAACAACTGGACGAACGAGCTTCGAGGAAAGGCAACATTTTTTTCTCGCCCATCAGCGTTTTTTCGGCCTTGGCCGCCGTGCTTTTAGGCTCGCAGGACGAAACGCGCAAAGAAATATGTCAGGCTATGCGTTTACCAAAAGGCAAAGGGTGAATTGGCGTTTAATTCTTCGCCAACTTACCAACTCGACTACATCGAATACGATTTATTTCAGCGAGCAAAAACTACACGAAGCGTTATCGGAGGTTGTAAAAAAAATGGAAGAAACAACCATGACGTTGGTGCCAATTGGAAAAGACACCAAACCGCTCAAAGGCGTAATAAGTCTAAGTCTAGGAACGTTCCTTCAAAGCGATTGCGATCTACTGGCATCTTACGAGTCCAAAGCTGAATCTTTGTATAGAAACGAGACTTTCAACGTTGATTTCGACCGCGCGCCCGACGACGCCGCCGACACTATAAACGAGTAAGTCGATTCGCTTCGCTTGCTCAACCTATTCACGAGACGTCGTGCTGAGCATACCTCCGCCTCCAACTCCAATCTATACCTACCCAACACCCAACACCTGGGTAAACTAGGTAACTCGCGCATCCACCTTTCACCGATTTTTTTCATTTTTCGTCGCAGCTTCGTTTCGAAAAAAACCCTAAGCAGGGTTCAGCAAATACGACGAGACGGTACCATCGAACGCGACAACATCCGATCAATCCTTACATCGTGCGCGTACTTCAGCGCAAATTGGAATAATAAATTCCGCCACAATTTGACCAAAGAGTAATACGAGTAAATCAGTCGAATTCCTTCCAAGTTATCTGTCTCATTTCCAAACGCGACATGCGTATGCGTTCGTTTTTTCAGGGAACACTTCAACGTCGAAGGCTTCGATTACACCGCCGTTAGAATGATGTCGTTCAACAAGGCGAAATTTCTGCCTTATCTAGATTTACCGTCGATGAAGTCGGAAGCCGTTGGTTTGCCTTACAAAGGAAGCGACGTTTCCATGTTTGTCGTCATGCCGAAACCTGATCACACTCTGGAACAACTAATATGCTGTTTGAGCGGCGATACGCTGCTCCATATAGCGAATCACGCGAGACTCGCGTACGTTGACGTGAAACTACCTCGCATGAAGCTCAAATGCGCGCAAAGCTTACGCGAAACCCTCCAAGAGCTCGGCATTCGAAACGCATTCGTCGATACGGCACACCTGACGGATATGACGGCCGAAACTCCGTTCCATATTAGCGACATTTATCACGCCGCTGAAATCGAAATCGACGAGAACGGTACCGAGGCTACTCCTGTGCCTCGAAAACTCATCAAATCTCCTGGCAACAAGCCTCCGTTACCGAGTCCAATTCAGTTTCACGTTAATAGAGCGTTCTACTTCTTCCTGTATCACCACAATACCGAAGCGGTTTTATTTTTCGCCGTCGTCCGAGATCCGAATACAATGTAAATGCCGTCTCTTCCATTTTGTCGTTTCACTTCCATAAAAATAAACGCATTTTCCGACGGCAAGATCGACTTTTTTCATTTCAATTTAACACAGTTCGTGTTGTTTAGCTGAAAAAGTTCCTCTCGGAGACGTTCAGATTTACTCGTACGCGTAAAATAATTCGCAATTCCATGTAAATCACCTTCGCTTGTTCACGATAGAGAGACGCGACGCTACGATTGTTTAAAGGTCCATAAAAAAGTGGCTTATACTTTCTGTACAAAACACGTTTCCTGTAGCAATATAATTAGATATAATACATTCGTTACAAACTCGTTTAATCATCAAAACGCTGCTATTTTTTGAGAATTCAATTACGAATATACCACAACGAGTAAGAGAAATATCGTTTGAAAATACGACAAATTCCTGTCGCAATACCGACACATGACGAATTTCCCGTATCACTTCTACGCACGTACACCTCATCGCCTACCGTCATCACAACGCTATTTCCGAACACGATAAAATGAAAATGATGAAAATCATTCCACCGACAAAGTTAAAACGTACTACTTTTCGTGCGCGAATACAAAAATGCCTTCGCGACATAGAACAGAACCAGAGACAAAAATCGAGCAAACCGAAGCCACGTTGGAACAGGTAATTTTGACGTGACTCGGCAAAATTCATTCCACGTATTACACGTGTCGAGTCAACGTTTAGCTAAAACCATTACTCCGGAAATTAGGAAATCGCCAACGCTATTGCGGAGCTCGCGATTACGATGATTAAATCGCAACTTGGACAAGACGTCCGAACGAGCAACTTGCTAATCTCGCCCATAAGCCTTTTCGCCAGCTTAGCGTCGCTTTATTCGGGATCCGTTGAAAATACTCGCCATCAAATAGCCAAAGTAATGGGACTTTCGTCGAGCACGAGCAACCACAGGTACGTCAGTTTCGCTCGCAGCCGTAACCAGCGAATAAATTTATAAGGAAATTCGTCCGATGCGCAGCGATCAAGAAATATACGAAACGCTAGGTGAAATTCTTCAAAATATAAGAAAGACGGCTGAAACATTCATTGATGTAGGCGAAGAAGAGGTACCAGTTCAAAATGTAATTAACCCCATGAACTGTATTTTCCTGCAAAGCAGGTACAGCTTGATTCCATCGTACGAGTCTCAAGTGCAAACCTACTGCAACAGCGAAATTATAGAAGTCGACTTCAGAATCGAACCGACCAAAGCCACCGACATCATAAACGAGTAAGATCAACTAGGCAGTGGTAGGTACTAGGTAGCTACTAGCTAGGTAGTAGGTAGGCTACCAGGTAGTGGATATTTGATAGCGACGTTATACGCGAACTGCTCACGCGCTCTCATTTCTCCGACGCAGATGTATCTCAAATCATACAAATCGTAGAATTCCAAAAATTCTGCACGACACGTTAGACTACGATTCTCGAATCATTTTAGCATCCTGCTTGTATTTCAAGGCAACCTGGAGTATGAAATTTCCCGCCAACTTGACCAAAGAGTAAGACACGTGTACTCCTTCGTCTCATCACACATACGAGTACAACCTCAACTCCAATTCATCCTCGAGAATACACTCGTTTCGTATAATTTTAGAGAAAATTTCGACACCGGTTCCGGCAAAGCTGTTGTAAAAATGATGCGATACAGACTGCCCAAACAACTACCGTACATTACCCTGCCCCATTTAAACCTCGAAGCAGTCGCTTTACCTTACAAAGGTCAAGACATGTCGATGTTCATCATTCTACCGAAACCTGACTACCTCCTGGACGACTTGATTTCATCGTTGGACGCGGCGATTCTCCGCCAAATAGCGGAGCAGGCGCAACCAACCGCCTTGGTGAAACTGAAATTACCGCACATGAAACTGAACTACTCCGAAGATGTGATTTCGTTACTACGGAAATCCGGAATAAAGGACGCCTTCGACGGAAACGCTCGATTCGACAATATGATAGAACGACTACCGTTGTACGTGTCAAAAATCATTCACGCCGTCGAAATACAAGTCGACGAAAAAGGAACCGAAGGTGTCGCCGCTAGTGCAAAAGTAAAAGTTGTCGATTTCATGGCGAAATTTCCAGCCGACGAGCCGATACAGTTTTACGTCGACAGGGCTTTCCTTTTTTTCATTTATCACCGTATAACCAAGGTGATAATATGCTTGAGCGTTGTTCGCGATCCTTCGGCGGTACACTAACTCGGATGATTTATTCGAGTTCTTCGATAAAGAATACACGTATCGTCTATTGAATTTTATCATACGCGTGAAAGTAATTAATACGTATAATAATTACACTTATTTCCTCATTTCTCCTTTTTTTATTCTTTTTTCAACCACCCAAAATCAATAACAGATAGAAACACGAATCAACGATACAATTCAACGTCAACAGTCGATGAATATTTCAGATCGTTTTTCGTAACTACGCGAGCTGAATTTCCTCATCGACTACGCGATTCGCCCGACGATAAATTATTATTTTTTAAATATCTCGTTTTATGTATAATGATTCAGCTGCATCCTTCTTACATGACAAGAAACAGGAGTAGTTCATCTTTCTCATTCTGCTCATTCATAGCGAATCACCACTTACGAATAATACTCGAGTCGGAGTCGAAACCCCAAAACGTTAGTACGCATCTGAACTCTGAAGCACCCGAAGACGCACGAATCCGCCCGAACGAGCATAACACGGATGAGTCAAGCGATACTGATAACGCGTCCGCGTCAACCCAACCGTACCCAAGTGAGTTCAAGGCAATGATAACAGTTTACAGAAATATCGTACGATACTATCCAGCAAGTTCGAGTAAAATTACAAGCGAAAAATCTCGTCGTAAATTGAATTATTTCGCTTCAAGAAATTCAAAATGTCGGATTTAAATGAAGAAAACGCTGTACCGAAAGATCACATCACCAAAGCTTTAAAACAAGTAGGTACCGCGCTTATTTAATCAAACGACGAGTGATACTCGTAAGATCGCATTAATTTTTCAAAACTTGTCGTAATTCTTCACGTACTACATAATTACAAATACGTATGTATTTCAAAAGGGAGCTTCGGAGTTTGCTTTATCGATGACCAAGTTACTATACAACCCTAGCCTTGAAAATAACGTGTTATTCTCGCCGATAAACATCTACTCGGCGCTGGCTTTGGTGTATTTGGGAGCGGACGGCGGTTCACGCGTTGAAATAGCCAAATTGATGGGCTTATTGGAAAAAGACAGGTTAGTATTTTTCAAAATGACGCGATACTCGAGTCGACCAAAATTCCGTACGTACCATTCGCAGAGATTTCGATAAAATCCACGAAAATTTGGGAAAGATGATAACGGCCGTAGAGAGCACAACGCCTATGCAGATATACACCGGCTACGAAGAACAACAAGACGTTACGGCTATAATCAACGTAACGAACGGCGTTTTCGTGCAGAAAGACGTCGACCTGGTGCCATCGTACGTGTCTCAAATTCGATCCCACTACAAAAGCGAAATCTCCAGTTTGGACTTCCGCGACGAGCCCGCCCAAGCAACGGATTTCATCAATCAGTAAGCTTCCGATGCAACTGCTTCCGCGCTTCGTTATAAAATTACGTAAAATTTTAAAAATGTCTCGATTTTAGGTTCATCTCAAACAGCACCAAACAACGTATTCCCACATTACTCGCCGAGCCGGTAGATAGAAGCACGCGTCTCATTCTGGCCTCCTGCATCTACTTCAAGGCGACTTGGCAATCGCAATTTTCCGAACACGCGACTAAAGAGTACGTAATTAATATTTCACGCGTTACATACCGTGCATCGCTGCTACGTGAAATCGTCCGATAATTTGATATTTCAGCGAAAACTTCAATACCGGATCCAAAGACGAGCTGGTGAAGATGATGAGCCTGACGGAGGACATTAAATACGCCGATTTACCGTCGCTACACGTCGAAGCGATCAGCTTAGAGTACAAAGGCAACGACGTCTCCATGTTAATCGTTCTTCCCAAGCCTGGAAAAAAATTAAACGACGTATTAGGCTGTTTACAAGCCTCGGATCTACAAAAGATCGTAGACCGATTGGAATACAAGTACATCGACTTGAAACTACCTCGTATGAAATTCTCGTGGAAGGCGGATATCAACGGCCATCTCGCGCAACTCGGACTACAGCAGGTGTTCACCGATGCCAGTCAGCTGACCAAAATGATAAACGGGCCTTCGTTGAAAATTTCCAAAATTACTCACGCCGCCGAAATCGAAGTGGACGAAAACGGAACCGAGGCTAGCGCCGCTACCGTCATACAGATGGTATATTGTTGCGCTGCTATGACCATTCCTAGAACACCAAAACCGTTCCATGTTAATCGTCCGTTTCTATTTTATATTTATCACCGCAACACCAACACCGTGTTATTTTTGGGCACCGTTCATAATCCGAAAGCAGAATAAAATACGTAATACGAGTAGAATTGGTGGAAACTATCTCGATTATACAGAACAACGCGACCACCAAATAAAATATTTATAGGCCTATCGGTACGAGTAGTATGCCCTACATTGTAATATTACTCATAGCAAATAGGAACCATCGGTATTTTTCATGTCTCTGCAGGAAAAACGACCAAAATCTAGAGTCTACCATACCAACGGTACATACATATATAATTATACATAATTGCAAATAAGTACGCAAATTTACCCTGACAAGGCCTATCGCTTTATAATTTATAGCAGGTCTAATTAACGCTTCGTTACCATGCTGAGTACCTTTTAAAAGTATTATTTTTTATAAATTGTTATAAAATAATAAAAAGTTTTTCACTACTCGACGGATTTTCATCATTTGCCGAGTGATGCAAGAAACAGAAAGTGCTAAGTGCAAAGCCATACAACGCTATCATTCAACTCTGCTGAGTACAGAGATACAGATTACTGACCCGCACTGATCCGATCACAACGCGCACAATTATTCTACCCATCTAATCGCTAATTACTCTTAATTAGGTATCATTATCATTTGGTCAACACCTCAACATCGGGCGTAATATGTAGGCTACGAGTATGTAGATGCACGCGTATTACGAAGAAGCGACCTTTCAGATTCTAGCAAAATTTTATCATTTTGATGAAAAAAAAATTTACACCATTAAAAAAAGAAATCAAGCACAAGAAACGTGTCCTATCGCGCCAATCCATAGATAAGGCAACAAATTATTATTTTTTAAATTGTAATATAGGATTGGATCAAACGGGATACCTATCTTGTAGATCCAGTCCAGATAGGTAGGATACTGTTCGTACAGTGAAGACCAGGTACGATAGATAAAACCAGTTTTATTCAAATTGGAGAGAATCCAGATATTACGCTGGGTACAAGCGTCGGGATCCACTGCTATTACATTACATTATTAGATTATGATTTGAAAATTCGTACTTTGCTAAGTTTTTATTATACCTCGTTTTTCATTCATCACGTGAAGTGTAAATAATATTCCACGAATTAAAAACCTTCAATCCGAGTAAGTCGCTTTCCTTATGTAAGTACACCTTTACTTGATTTATCATCCTTCGTTTATAACTCAATTAACAATCCGTAAGTACTATTCTATTACGCAATATTACTCGCGTGATCGCGGCGGACACGTGTCCGATGTAGTAGGTGAGGATCTCGTGATCCCCTGAAGGGAGGGAGCTGACATTAACCCTTTTCCCTCATCCTGTAATAGGAGTCGGTGGCGACACCCACGACCCGAAAAACTAAAGAAAAGTCGTCACAAAATTATGATTATTACTCGGAATATATAAGATCCTAATTTATACTTCAGCAAGATCCAAAAATATGTAGGTCGCTGAACCCCCCCTAAAACCTATACTGCAAAATACCTCGTCTTACAATGATTCAGCTACACCCTTCTTACAATACAAGAAACAGGAGTAGTTCATCTTTCTCATCATTCCCCTCATTCATAGCGAATCGTCAATTACGAATAATACTCGAGTCAGAGTCGAAACCCCAAAACGTTAGTACGCATCTGAAGCACCCGAAGAAGCATGAATCCACTCGAACGAGCATAACACGGATCGTAATTCTGATAATAATTATTATTTTAATAAACTGAGCTATATTACTCCGAGTGTTACATAATTGTTATTAATACTTTCGACATTAATCAAGGCATCCCTACGAACTAACATCCACAGATAGTACTTTTTGGAATTTATA
The DNA here is from genome assembly GCA_003261595.1 of Maconellicoccus hirsutus. Lineage (NCBI taxonomy): Eukaryota > Metazoa > Arthropoda > Insecta > Hemiptera > Pseudococcidae > Maconellicoccus > Maconellicoccus hirsutus. The sequence continues at coordinate 17,582 of QBDW01000642.1, read as the reverse complement.
CCTCACTTTATTACAAGTTATACCTATACGTAATATAAAATAAAACGCAAGGCCAAATTACCCAAAATTTGTCGCGACAACATACAAATTTTAAGAACGTTTCTTCTTCGAAATTTTACGCTTTTTCCAATGGTGTAACCAATTTTACCCTACCACTTTTCAATTCCTTGTTATTTACGAATTTCCTAATCTCTATAGTTGCGCGTTCACAAAGAATTGACTCCGCGAGCGCATAAAGGAAAAGAGAGGTAGCGCGTTCGGGCTATAGGCGTCAACATTTAGGGCTGACCTCAAACATGAGGCTTAGATTACTCAAAATCCGTAGTGACGACCTCTGAATTTTTTTCATGTTTCCTATAGGAAGTTTTATGCTCGTTCTGATGCCGTTTACAGAACTTGAAAAGCAATTTTCCTTCACTCACAATTCAAGATTTTCCTTGCGCCGAGGTAGCGCGTTGAGATCAAATTGATATCACGAGGCCCTGCTGGGAACGAAGGTAGCGTGTTCGGTATTTATGTGGTGTAGGCAATGATGAATAATGATGTCCAAATTACTTAAAATTCATCGCGACATGAATTTTTTAAATGATGTTTCATGAAAGTTCTATGATCTTTTCAACGGTGTAATCGGTTTTTCTCTACCATGTTTCTTTCTCGAGTTACCGTATAGGAAAACCGCTTTATAAATGGTTAAATTCGATATTAAGAAAAAAACAATTCTTGGACTACCTTGTAGGAAAATTTACCTGCTTTCCGATTATGCAAAAAGAATTATCGTAGCTTGATTAGCTTTGTTCTAATTTACGATAAAAATAAAGCAAAAATAGAAAATTTGGGGACCGCCACGTGAATACGCATATTGTTATTAAATACATGATAACAGTTTACAGAAATATCGTACGATACTACCCAGCAAGTTCCAGTAAAATTACAAGCGAAAAAACTCGTCGTAAATTGAATTATTTCGCTACAAGAAATTCAAAATGTCGGATTTAAATGAAGAAAACGCTGTACCGAAAGATCACATCACCGAAGCTTTGAAAAAAGTAGGTACCGCGCTTATTCAATCAAACGTCGAGTAATACTCGTAAGATCGCATTAATTTTTCAAAACTTGTAATTTTTCACGCACTACAATACTACATAATTACAAATACGTATGTATTTCAAAAGGGAGTTTTGGAGTTTGCTTTATCAATGACCAAGTTACTATACAACCCCAGCCATGAAAATAACGTGTTATTCTCGCCGTTAAACATCTACTCGGCGCTGGCTTTGGTGTATTTGGGAGCGGACGGCGGTTCACGCGTTGAAATAGCCAAATTGATGGGCTTATTGGATAAAGACGGGTTAGTATTTTTCAAAATATCGCGATACTCGAGTCGACGAAAATTCCGTACGTGCTATTCGCAGAGATTTCGATAAAATCCACGAAAATTTGGGAAAGATGATAACGGCCGTAGAGAGCACAACCCCTATGCAGAAATACATCCGCTACGAAGGAGGAGATGTTACGGCCATAATCAACGTAACGAACGGCGTTTTCGTGCAGAAAGACGTCGACCTGGTGCCATCGTACGTGTCTCAAATTCGATCCCACTACAAAAGCGAAATTTCCAGATTGGACTTCCGCGACGAACCCGCCCAAGCAACGGACTTCATTAATCAGTAAGCCTCCAATGCAACTGTTTCCGCGCTACGTCATAGAATTACGTAAAATCTTAAAAATGTCTCAATTTTAGGTTCATCTCAAACAGCACCAAACAACGCATTCCCACATTACTCGCCGAGCCGGTAGATAGAAGCACGCGTCTCATTCTGGCCTCCTGCATCTACTTCAAGGCGACCTGGGAATCGCAATTCTGCGAACACGGGACTAAAGAGTACGTGACTAATATTTTCACGCGTTACATTACATACCTTGCATCGCTGCTACGTGAAATCGTCCGATAATTTGATATTTCAGCGAAAACTTCAATACCGGATCCAAAGACGAGCTGGTGAAGATGATGAGCCTGAAGGAGTACATTAAATACGCCGATTTACCGCCGCTACACGTCGAAGCGATCAGCTTAGAGTACAAAGGCAACGACGTCTCCATGTTAATCGTTCTTCCCAAGCCTGGAAAAAAATTAAACGACGTATTAGGCTGTTTACAAGCCTCGGATCTACAACAGATCGTAGACCGATTGCAGTACGAAGACATCGACTTGAAACTACCTCGTATGAAATTCTCGTGGAAGGCGGATATCAACGGCCATCTCGCGCAACTCGGTCTACAGCAGGTGTTCACCGATGCCAGTCAGCTGACCAAAATGATAAACGGTCCTTCGTTGAAAATTTCCAAAATTACTCACGCTGCCGAAATCGAAGTGGACGAAAACGGAACCGAGGCCAGCGCCACTACTGATTCACCGATGGTACCTCTTTGCATGAATGATCCTACACCAAAACCGTTCCATGTTAATCGTCCGTTTCTATTTTATATTTATCATCGCAACACCAACACCGTGTTATTTTTAGGCACCGTTCATAATCCAAAAGCAGAATAAAATACGTAATACATACGAGTAAAATTGGCGGAAACTATCTCGATTACATAAAACAATGCGACCACCAAATAAAATATTTATAGGCCCATCAGTACGAGTAGTATGCCCTACATTACAATATTACTCATAGCAAATAGGAACCATCAGTATTTTTCATGTCTTGGCACGAAAAACTACCAAAATCCAGAGTCTACCATACCGACAGTACATACATATAATTATACAATATACATAATTGCAAATAAGTACGCAAATTCACTCTATTGTAATAAAATAATAAAAAGTTTTTCACTACACGACGGATTTTCATCATTTGCCGAGTGATGCAAGAAACGGAAAGTGCAAAGTGCAAAGCCATACAACGCTATCATTCAACTCTGCAGAGTACATGATGATACGCGTTTAGCGTGTCCGTAATGCTTTTATATATCTTCCCTTATACCGGCAGGTATCGTTTTAGAAAATAAGTAGAAATATACGAATAACATGGATAAAGTTCAATTGTAGTTCACGTCAATGGAACATTAATATCCGATCGTATTAGAAAAAAAAAACATTTTAATTTAAAAAATAATTATTCGTTTATCATATTGTCGAATCATTATCATCGATGGAAAACCCACTCATTATAAACCACGAATATTTTTTTAAATTGCAATTAAATTCGAAAAAAAATAGAAAAAAAAATGCCAAAAGCGAATACTGATTCATCGCAACAATCAAAATAACCTTAGACCTTTGCGAAATGATTTCACTTAATTACAAAATTCTCGTGTAAAAACAAATTAGTAAGAAATACCGAACCTAGTACCTACTTAATACGTAATCTTCGATAATAGGGCAAAATTTTCTTATAAAGAAAAAAAAAACTTCCGTCTGGTACCACTTGTAAATTAAACATTATCGAGTAGAATACGAGTACGAAAAATGTTTCACGATAAAGTAAGTCGATCGCGTAGAATTTTCAGGAAAGAAAAAAATCGATTACATTAATATAACTAATACGATGAAATTGTACATAGGTAAAGGTGTTTCAGGCGACCGCGCTGGTGATTTTGGCGATGACATGCATGTCAGCGGTTCGATGTGCGCCAGCTGATGCCGAAGTGCCAAAAGTAAGTGACATAAAATGTCAAACTGACGGAGGTTTAATTTGAAAACTCGGGAAAATTTCAATTACAGGATAATGGAAAACCAGTCGTCAAAGACGTCATGACGTACCTGGCGGAAGACTTGAAACCGGAACAGAATTTGATAATTTCTCCGTTCAACATAGACATCGCATTGGCGCTGATACATTTGGGCGCCAGCGGAGAAACCAAGAAACAAATTTCCGAATACTTCGATTTTCCCGCAGACGAAAATTTGTAAGAGAAAAACGTAGTCGCATTCGTCGGTACGGCGAAATTAATGAGATAAATTCCCAACGTAATTAGGTTCCATCTTTCCTACGAATCATCCAGCGGAATATTGAACACCATACAGACATCTCCGGGAGCGGAGATAAAAATAGCGAATACGCTTTTTTTGGAAAAAGGCCTGAAACTGAAGGACAGCTACCTACAAGCCGCTAAAACTTACTACAACAGCGAACCGCAACAGGTAGAATTCTCGAAGAGAGGCTCAAAAGCCACGGAGACGGTCAACAAGTAAGCTCTTCTTCGATGGTAAGGACTAACGCCGAGTGATGGCATGAAAAATATCTAACCGATACCTAATACCTATTGCCTACGCTATTCCACACAGCTGGATCTCAGAAAATACAAAAAAACGTATACCCAAACTTTTCAAAAGCAACTTATCACCCAGAACGGTACTTTTGATCGCTAGCGCGTTATTCTTCAACGCGTCGTGGAACGAACCGTTCAAAAAATCAGAAACCCACAAGTAAAGCACTTGCTATTCCTAGTGACCTCGTATACGCAATACGCGTATCTACCATTTACAACTACGACCTAACGAAAAATCATCACGTTACAGGGAGAAATTCAACACCGGCGTGAAAGACGTCGAAGTACCGATGATGAAGAACTTGAAAACAATTCGTTACTACGTGAATAACGATTTGCAATACGAAGCCATCAGCATACCGTACGAGAAAGAGCACTTCTTCATGACCGTCATCCTGCCGTTCAAAAATCAATCCGCGCAAGCCTTAGCCAAATCACTGAGCTGGCGAGACTATCAACGCGTCGCTTCGGCGCTTTCTCAAAATTACTCTTACGTCGAGTACAAAATACCTCGTTTCAAATTCAGTTGGTCCGAAAGTCTCAACCAGTACATAATCAAGCTCGGTATGGACAAGATATTCGGTGGAGCCGAATTCAAAAATCTCGTCGAAACTGATGACGTGGAAGTATCCAAAATAAGTCACGCCGCCGAAATAGAGGTACACGAAGGTGGAACGGTGGCAAGCGCCGTTACCACCGCAGCCTTTATCTCACGCGGCGGCTACGATTATTTCGAACCGGATCCGATCAAATTCTACGCCGACCGGCCTTTCATATTTTGCATTCATCACAAAAAAGTAGAAGGCAGCTTGCTATTTACCGGCGTCGTGCAAAATCCCGCCGAAAAAGCGTAAACACCAAACATCAACGACGCATAAACCACCACAATTACCCACCTAAGTTAGTAAAAAACTTCGCGATATTTTGTTACCCGTACCAAAAATAATACAACTTTAGACGAATGTAATTTTTGCGCATTTTTCGTGTAGAATAAATCTCTACTCGTAGAAACTATACCCCATCAATTGTGTTCTTCATTTTAAAATCATTTCCACCTAACGACGAAACCAATTAATCTAGGCAGTCACCTCGAAACTACATCATTTTTTGAACACGACACCAAGCATGGTTTTTATTTTAGATTGGTTCAAAAGAAAATTTCTGATAAGGGTAGTCGAAAAAGCCTCTCAAGTGGGGGGGGGAGGAGACTCGCAAAAAAGGGCTACACCCTCATTTTGGGGCTCAAAGTCGCACTATACCACTAAAGGAACTCTAGTCAAATCAACTTGCTAAAGTCCTGTCCATGCCCGTACAGCTATGAAATCCGTTATAATTACAGCACTCTCGGTAAAAACAACGATTTTTTGTTTTACGATATCAAAATGACCTTTTACACCTTTAAAAAATATGTACTTTCGTTTAATTACGAAAAAAGAGCAAAACTAAAAACAAATTAAACCTAATCAACTATAAACTAAGGTCACGCTCGATCAAATTTCCATCTTATAAAAAGTGTAGGACGAAAAGCACGTCGTCAATCGAATGTTTATGTCTAGTAAAACCCAACGTTTGATTTCGTAATCGTTGAAATGGACGTTTCGAAGGTAAGTCCAAGTATCCGTTAATCTATTTACAATTACCTATGTATATAGTGATAGCCGTTTTCTTTGTGACCTCATCACGCTACAACGAGCGAGCCGAGTTTCGTCAAATTTTGAACATAATAAATTACCGGTAATTATCGTAAAAATGGAAAGTTAATGGTAAGTTACCGAAATAACCGAAAATTTATGGTTAATCATCATTGGTTACTAACCATAAATCAATAATACATCACCGTAAATTAGTAGTAAAATACACAAAATGACGGTAAATTACTGCAAATTATGGTTAAATCATTGTAAATTACCGGTAAATTACACAAATTAATTGTAAATTACCCTAAATTACCAGTAAATTATCGCAAATACGGCGAACTTACGGTAATTATTGCAACTTATCAAGGTTGTATCATAAAATGTCGTTTGCAACAATTTTGCTGTCATTCGCCTTTCCGTAATAACGGTAATTTAACCCGACTGCCATGAGCTTTTGACTTAGATCTCAGCCAAAAGGCAGAGAAGAGTTTTGTGACATCAACTACGATTGAGAGTTATTATGAATAGAAAAAAAAAGGAGTGTGCGGCGCGGCAGCGAGCATTGCGAAGCAATGCGAGGGGGATTTGGGAGCGAGGTCGCCAACTGGCAACAATTATTTCTTTATAAAAATTAAAATAATCGATAGTTACGTTACTCCGATCTGTATTGGCAACAAATTATTATTTTTTAAATTGTAAAATAGGATTGGATCAAACGGGATACCTATCTTGTAGATCCAGTCCAGATAAGTAAGATACCGTATGTACAGTGAAGACCAGGTACGATAGATAAAACTAGTTTTATTTAAATTGGAGAGGATCCAGATATTACGCTGGGTACAAGCGTCGGGATCCACTGCTATTACATAACATTATTAGATTATGATTTGAAAATTCGTACTTTGCTAAGTTTTTATTATACCTCGTTTTTCATTCATCACGTGAAGTGTAAATAATATTCCACGAATTAAAAACCTTCAATCCGAGTAGGTCGCTTTCCTTATGTAAGTACACCTTTACTTGATTTATCATCCTTCGTTTACAACTCAATTAACAATCTGTAAGTACTATTCTATTACGCAATATTACTCGCGTGATCGCGGCGGACACGTGTCCGATGTAGTAGGTGAGGATCTCGTGATCCCCTGAAGGGAGGGAACCGACGTGCACCCTTTCCCTTAATCCAGCAACAGGAGTCGGTGGCGACACCCACGACCCGAAAAACTAAAGAAAAGTCGTCACCAATACTACAAAATATCTCGTTTCACAATGATTCAGCTACATCCTCCATACGATACAATAAACAGAATTAGTTCATCTTTCTCATCATTCCTCTCATTCATAGCGAATCACCAATTACAAATAATACTCGAGTCGGAGTCGAAACCCCAAAACGTTAATACGCATCTGAAGCACCCGAAGACGCATGTATCCACCCGAACGAGCATAACACGGATCGTAATCCTGATAATAAAATTATTATTTTAATAAACTAAACTATAATCCTGCGAGTATTATATAATTATTATTAGTATTTTCGACATTAATCCAGGCATCCCTACCAACTAATATCAACAAATAGTATTTTATTGAATTTATACCTCACTTTATTACAAGTTATACCTATACGTAATATAAAATAAAACGCAAGGCCAAATTACCCAAAATTTGTCGCGACAACATATAAATTTTAAGAACGTTTCTTCTTCGAAATTTTACGCTTTTTCCAATGGTGTAACCAATTTTACCCTACCACTCTTCAATTCCTTGTTATTTACAATTTCCTAATCTCTATAGTTGCGCGTTCACTTAGAATTGACTCCGCGAGCGCATAGTGGAAAAGAGAGGTAGCGCGTTCGGGCTATAGGCGTCAACATTTAGGGTTGACCTCAAACGTGAGGCTTGAATTACTCAAAATCCGTAGCGACGACCTACGTATTTTTTTTCATGTTTCCTATAGGAAATTTTACGCTCTTTCTAATGGTGCATTTGAAATTTTCCTACCGCTTTTCGTTTTCCGGCAATTTAATAATTTAATTCGACATAGGTAGCGATCTACCAAACTAATGAGAGTGGCGAAAATAACGAATACACAATTTATAGGAAATTTTCTCTTCTTTCCGATGCCGTTTACAGAACTTGAATAGCAATTTTTCTTCGCTCACAATTCAAGATTTTCCTTGCACTGAGGTAGCGCGTTGAGGTCAAATTGATATCACGAGGCCCTGCTGGGAACGAAGGTAGCGTGTTCGGGATTTATGTGGTGTAGGCTATGATAAATAACGATGTCCAAATCACTTAAAATTTATCGCGACAACCTATGAATTTTTAAAATGATTTTTCTTTAAATTTGTATGATCTTTTCAATGGTGTAATCGGTTTTTCTCTACCATGTTTCTTTCTCGAGTTATAGAAAAACCGCTTTATAAATGGTTAAATTCGATATTAAGAAAAAAAAAATTTTTAGACTACCTTGTAGGAAAATTTACCTGCTTTCCGATTATGCAAAAAGAATTATGGTAGCTTGATTAGATTTGTTCTAATTTACGATAAAAATAAAGCGAAAATGGAAAATTTGGAGACCGCCATGTGAATACGCATATTGTTATTAAATACATAATAAACGTTAACAGAAATATCGTACGATACTACCCAGCAAGTTCCAGTAAAATTACAAGCGAAAAAACTCGTCGTAAATTGAATTATTTCGCTACAAGGAATTCAAAATGTCGGATTTAAATGAAGAAAACGCTGTACCGAAAGATCACATCACCGAAGCTTTAAGACAAGTAGGTACCGCGCTTATTTAATCAAACGACGAGTGATACTTGTAAGATCGCATTAATTTTTCAAAACTTGTCGTTACTTTTCACGCGCTACATAATTACAAATACGTATGTACTTCAAAAGGGAGCTTTGGAGTTTGCTTTATCAATGACCAAGTCACTATACGACCCCAGCCTTGAAAATAACGTGTTATTCTCGCCGATAAACATCTACTCGGCGCTGGCTTTGGTGTATTTGGGAGCGGACGGCGGTTCACGCGTTGAAATAGCCAAATTGATGGGCTTATTGGAAAAAGACGGGTTAGTATTTTTCAAAATGACGCGATACTCGAGTCGACGAAAATTCCGTACGTGCTATTCGCAGAGATTTCGATAAAATCCACGAAAATTTGGGAAAGATGATAACGGCCATAGAGAGCACAACGCCTATGCAGATATACACCGGCTACGAAGAACAACAAGACGTTACGGCCATAATCAACGTAACGAACGGCGTTTTCGTGCAGAAAGACGTCGACCTGGTGCCATCGTACGTGTCTCAAATTCGATCCCACTACAAAAGCGAAATTTCCAGTTTGGACTTCCGCGACAAACCCGTCCAAGCAACCGATTTCATCAATCAGTAAGCTTCCGATGCAACTGCTTCCGCGCTTCGTCATAGAATTACGTAAAATCTTAAAAATGTCTCAATTTTAGGTTCATCTCAAACAGCACCAAACAACGCATTCCCACATTACTCGCCGAGCCGGTAGATAGAAGCACGCGTCTCATTCTGGCCTCCTGCATCTACTTCAAGGCGACTTGGCAATCGCAATTTTCCGAACACGCGACTAAAGAGTACGTAATTAATATTTTCACGCGTTACATACCGTGCATCGCTGCTACGTGATAATTTGATATTTCAGCGTAAACTTCAATACCGGATGCAAAGACAAGCTGGTGAAGATGATGAGCCTGACGGGGGACATTAAATACGCCGATTTACCGCCGCTACACGTCGAAGCGATCAGCCTAGGGTACAAAGGCAACGACGTCTCCATGTTAATCGTTCTTCCCAAGCCTGGAAAAAAATTAAACGACGTATTGGGCTGTTTACAAGCCTGGGATCTACAACAGATCGTAGACCGATTGGAATACGAGTACATCGACTTGAAACTACCTCGTATGAAATTCTCGTGGAAGGCGGATATCAACGGTCATCTCGCGCAACTCGGACTACAGCAGGTGTTCACCGATGCCAGTCAGCTGACCAAAATGATAAACGGGCCTTCGTTGAAAATTTCCAAAATTACTCACGCCGCCGAAATCGAAGTGGATGAAAACGGAACCGAGGCTAGCGCCGCTACCATTGTACATGTGGGTCCTCGTTGCGCCAGCATCATTCCTAGAACACCAAAACCGTTCCATGTTAATCGTCCGTTTCTATTTTATATTTATCACCGCAACACCAACACCGTGTTATTTTTGGGCACCGTTCATAATCCGCCCCGTTTTTTTACGCAACTTGGAACGATCCGTTCAAGAAATCAGACACTACGAAGTGAGAAATAAAATTAAGCTTATCGTCTACTAGACGACTATGAAAGAGCTGATTACAATATTGAAAAGAATCACCATTCTAGGGAGACATTCAACACCGGAGTGAAAGATATTCAGGTGTCGATGATGAAAAAAATCGCTACGATTCCTTATCAAAACAACAAAGATTTTCAATACGAGGTGATCAGTTTACCATATCATAGAGGTGTTTTCTCGATGGCGTTCCTCCTACCGTATCGCAATAGCTCCATACAAGCGTTGTCCAAAAAACTGATATCCGAAGATTATCCGTCGGTATTGCGAAAAATAACCGAAAACTACCAATACGTCGAGCATATGAGGGTTGTCTCAAAAGTTTTGCACAGCGCGTTCTGGTGACGGCGGTAATTAACCTAGCGAGCTCGTTGTGTGCTCAGTTTGTACCTTGAAGTCTTAGCTACACGCACGTGTATTCATTTTTTTGGTGACGTAAATATTCGAGATGTCAGAGGACTTCGCGCGAGACGTAGACGAATCGTCGGCTCACGTTACTGTCTTGGAACAACGAGCTTACATTAAAATCGAAACTCTTCGCGATAAAACTGTGCCCGAAATTAATCGTGCATTAATAGAAGTTTGTGGTAGTGGTGCTGTGGATAGGTCCATTGTACAACGTTGGTCTCAGTCTCAGCGCATTTGAGGTGGCCGTATGAGCACCGTAGACGTCCCTCTACCGTCACTGGTCCAAACATTTCTGGCAACACGAATGCGGCTATTGTGGCTACGCTGTTGGATGAAGACCCTCATGCGGCTATTGTGGCAACGCTGTTGGAAGAAGACCCTCGAGGGTCTCGATTTTAATGTAAGCTCGTTGTTCCAAGACAGTAACGTGAGCCGACGATTCGTCTACGTCTCGCGCGAAGTCCTCTGACATCTCGAATATTTACGTCACCAAAAAAATGAATACACGTGCGTGTAGCTAAGACTTCAAGGTACAAACTGAGCACACAACGAGCTCGCTAGGTTAATTACCGCCGTCACCAGAACGCGCTGTGCAAAACTTTTGAGACAACCCTCGTAAAATACCCCGAATTAAATTCGGCTGGTCGGAAAGCATCAATCAATACATCGTCAAATTGGGACTCGAGAAGATATTCCAAAATGGCGAATTCGATAATATCGTCTTGAATGGTAACCTTCAGTTATCCGATTTGAATCACGCTACCGAGATAGAGGTGCACGAAGACGGAACGGTGGCAAGTGCCGTCACTAGCGCCACTTTTACGCGCAACAATATCGAAATTAATCCCGAAATTCCCATCAAGTTCCACCTGGACAGACCATTTTTATTTTTGATATATCATACAAAAGTCAAACTTGTTCTTTTCTCCGGCGCCGTACAGAATCCGTTTCAAGAATAATTAATATTGGAAATTTCTCAAAGAGCAATGCTATAATGTCATGTAATGAAGGCCTAGATGATAATCGAATGTTAAACAAAGTACAATCATCGTGTTGTCTGAATAAATAACTCGAAACAACAAAAGTTTATCATTATTTTGCCGGAGGGCATGCAACGGTTTGTCTAATTTCGAATTATCACTCTCTCCCGCCCCCACAACAATAAAATTATAATGAATTCATTATAACACGTAAAAACTTCAGAAATAACTACCTAACAAGAAAGAATATCAAGCGATCATACGCTTTATGCGTTCAGACACTAAAAACCATTCCACACATCATCAAATACGTATAGGGGAAGGTGGGGCATTCCGGACATGCGGGGCAAAATGAACATTTCGAATCAAAAATCGGAGAATTGTGCCTAAAATTCATGAATATCATGTTTTTTACGATATTTTTGGTTCATTTTACATCATAATAATTCAGGATGGCCATTTTGCCCCGTCGATTTTGAAGACGCAATTTCGGGGAGGTCTAGGAGAATCAAAATTCTGGAAAAACTAATCGATCGAAAATTCCTGAAAAATTCTTGGGTGTAGTAGAAGGATGAATTTACATCGTTGCCCACTCACCTCGACAAAAAATTAATTTACGGAGGTGCTATGATGATCCGCGTTTAGCGTGTCCGTAATGCTTTTATATATCTTCCCTTATATGGCAGGTATCGTTTTAGAAAATAAGTAGAAATATACGAATAACATGGATAAAGTTCAATTGTAATTCACGTCAACGAAACATTAATATCCGATCGTATTTAAAAAAAACACATTTTAATTTAAAAAATAATTGTTCGTTTATCATATTGTCGAATCATTATCATCGATGAATAATCCACTCATTATAAACCACGAATATTTTTTTAAATTGCAATTAAATGTAAAAATAAAAAAAATCAAAAAAAAAAAAACAAAAGCGAATACTGATTCATCGCAACAATCAAAATAACCTTAGACCTTTGCGAAATGATTTCACTTAATTACAAAATTCTCGTGTAAAAACAAATTAGTAAGAAATACCGAACCTAGTACCTACTTAATACGTAATCTTCGATAATAGGGCAAAATTTTCTTATAAAGAAAAAAAAAACTTCCGTCTGGTACCACTTGTAAATTAAACATTATCGAGTAGAATACGAGTACGAAAAATGTTTCACGATAAAGTAAGTCGATCGCGTAGAATTTTCAGGAAAGAAAAAAATCGATTACATTAATATAACTAATACGATGAAATTGTACATAGGTAAAGGTGTTTCAGGCGACCGCGCTGGTGATTTTGGCGATGACATGCATGTCAGCGGTTCGATGTGCGCCAGCTGATGCCGAAGTGCCAAAAGTAAGTGACATAAAATGTCAAACTGACGGAGGTTTAATTTGAAAACTCGGGAAAATTTCAATTACAGGATAATGGAAAACCAGTCGTCAAAGACGTCATGACGTACCTGGCGGAAGACTTGAAACCGGAACGGAATTTGATAATTTCTCCGTTCAACATAGACATCGCATTGGCGCTGATACATTTGGGCGCCAGCGGAGAAACCAAGAAACAAATTTCCGAATACTTCGATTTTCCCGCAGACGAAAATTTGTAAGAGTAGAGAAAAACGTAGTCGCATTCGTCGGTACGGCGAAACTAATGAGATAAATTCCCAACGTAATTAGGTTCCATCTTTCCTACGAATCATCCAGCGGAATATTGAACACCATACAGACATCTCCGGGAGCGGAGATAAAAATAGCGAATACGCTTTTTTTGGAAAAAGGCCTGAAACTGAAGGACAGCTACCTACAAGCCGCTAAAACTTACTACAACAGCGAGCCGCAACAGGTAGAATTCTCGAAAGGAGGCTCAGAAGCCACGGAAACGGTCAACAAGTAAGCTCTTCTTCGATGGCAACGACTAACGACAAGTCAAGTAAAGGCATGAAAAATATCTAACCGATATTCATTACCTACACTAGCTGGATTTCGGAAAATACCAAAAAACGTATACCCAAACTTTTCAAAAGCGACTTATCACCCGCCACGCAACTTTTGATCGCTAGCGCGTTATTCTTCAACGCGTCGTGGAACGAACCGTTCAAAAAATCAGAAACCCACAAGTAAAGCACTTGCTATTCCTAGTGACCTCGTATACGCAATACGCGTATCTACCATTTACAACTACGACCTAACGAAAAATCTTCACGTTACAGGGAGAAATTCAACACCGGCGTGAAAGACGTCGAAGTACCGATGATGAAGAACTTGAAAACAATTCGTTACTACGTGAATAACGATTTGCAATACGAAGCCATCAGCATACCGTACGAGAAAGAGCACTTCTTCATGACCGTCATCCTGCCGTTCAAAAATCAATCCGCGCAAGCCTTAGCCAAATCACTGAGCTGGCGAGACTATCAACGCGTCGCTTCGGCGCTTTCTCAAAATTACTCTTACGTCGAGTACAAAATACCTCGTTTCAAATTCAGTTGGTCCGAAAGTCTCAACCAGTACATAATCAAGCTCGGTATGGACAAGATATTCGGTGGAGCCGAATTCGAAAATCTCGTCGAAAGTGGTAACGTGCAAGTATCCGACATAAGTCACGCCGCCGAAATAGAGGTACACGAAGATGGAACGGTGGCAAGCGCCGTTACCACCACAGCCTTCACACGCAGCGGCCACGTTTATTTCGGACCGGATCCGATCAAATTCTACGCCGACCGGCCTTTCATATTTTGCATTCATCACAAAAAAGTAGAAGGCAGCTTACTATTTACCGGCGTCGTGCAAAATCCCGCCGAACAAGCATAAACACCAAACATCAACGACGCATAAACCACCACAATTACCTACCTAAGTTGGTCAAAAACTTCGCGATATTTTGTTACCCGTACCAAAAATAATACAACTTTAGACGAATGTAATTTTTGCGCATTTTTCGTGTAGAATAAATCATTACTCGTAGAAATTACACCCCATCAATTGTGTTCTTCATTTTAAAATTATTTCCACCTAACGACGAAACCAATTAAACTAGGCGGTCACCTCGAAACTACATCATTTTTTGAACACGACACCAAGCATGGTTTTTATTTTAGATTGGTTCAAAAGAAAATTTCTGATAAGGGTAGTCGAAAAAGCCTCTCAAGTGGGGGGGGGAGGAGACTCGCAAAAAAGGGCTACACCCTCATTTTGGGGCTTACAGTCGCACTATACAACTAAAGGAACTCTAGTCAAATCAACTTGCTAAAATCCTGTCCATGCCCGTACAGCTATGAAATTCGTTATAATTACAGCACTCTCGGTAAAAACAACGATTTTTTGTTTTACGATATCAAAATGACCTTTTACACCTTTAAAAAATATGTACTTTCGTTTAATTACGAAAAAAGAGCAAAACAAAAAACAAATTAAACCTAATCAACTATAAACTAAGGTCACGCTCGATCAAATTTCCATCTTATAAAAAGTGTAGGACGAAAAGCACGTCGTCAATCGAATGTTTATGTCTAGTAAAACCCAACGTTTGATTTCGTAATCGTTGAAATGGACGTTTCGAAGGTAAGTCCAAGTATCCGTTAATCTATTTACAATTACCTATGTATATAAAATGATAGCCGTTTTCTTTGTGACCTCATCACGCTAGAACGAGCGAATCGAATTTCGTCAAATTTTGAACATAGTAAATTACCGGTAATTATCGTAAAAATGGAAAGTTAATGGTAAGTTACCGAAAAAACCGCAAATTTATGGTTAATCTTCATTGGTTACTAACTGTAAATCAATAGTACATCACCGTAAATCGGTGGTAAAATACACAAAATGACGGTAAATTACTGCAAACTATGGTTGAATCATTGAAAATTACCGGTGAATTACGTAAATTAAATTACCGGTAAATTACACATATTAATGGGAAATTACCCCAAGTTACTGGTAAATTACCATACATTACCGGTAAATTACCGCAAATACGGCGAACTTACGGTAATTATTGTAACTTATCAAGGTTGTATCATAAAATGTCGTTTGCAACAATTTTGCTGTCATTCGCCTTTCCGTAATAACGGTAATTTACCTCAACTGCCATGAGCTTCTGATTTAGATCTCAGCCAAAAAGCAGGGAAGATTTTCGTGACATCAACTACGATTGAGAGTTATTATGAACAGAAAAAAAAAGGAGTGTGCGGCGCGGCAGCGAGCATTGCAAAGCAATGCGAGGGGAATTTGGGAGCGAGGTCCCCAACTAGCAAAGCTAGTATACGTATATACGCGTGTGTATTGACAAACGTGAAATTCTTCGCGACAAGTAATTTTTTTCTTTCTTTCCGATTCCCAGATATTGTCGACGCTTCTCACACTATTCTGCATATGCGCATCCACGTACGCAACTCCGATAGACGACGATTCGTTGAAAGTAAGCTACCACGGCATCGCCATGCCTAATAGTTGCCTACAAAATATGCCCGACAAACTACTCGTACGTGAAATTTAATTCCGAACAGAATGTGCAAAATGGCGTGCACAACTTGAACGCGCAATTCATCAAAATTATCGCCGAGTCTAGCAAAAATTCGTTGTTTTCTCCGCTCAACGTATACCACGCTTTAGCTTTAGTGCATTTGGGCGCGACCGGAAGCACCAGAAACGAATTCTCCACGTCTTTACAATTACCTTCCGAAGAAGACAAGTAAACCTTGAATAATTTTTCCAATTTTTGCTCTGTTTTACGCGAAACATATCGACGATAGGTTAACAAAGACGCACGCAAATTTGGGCAAAATTCTCGACCAAATACAAAACACGCAACCCGGAGCCGAAGTGAAAGTGGCCAGCGGTATTTTCGTCCAGAATGGAGTAGATCTCAAGAAGACGTACATTCAAGCGAACAAGGACTATTACAAAAGCGACGTGCAACGAGTCGATTTTCAGAAAGCGTCTACGCAAGCTACGGAGACCGTTAACGAGTAATTACGAGTACCTACTACCTAGCTATATCTCGCCGTACCAAGCAGCCAAAACGCCGACCTAACGTTATCCGAATTTAGATGGATTTCAACCAACACCAAAAAACGCATTCCCAAGTTATTCTCGAGTCCGATACCCGAATCGACGCTTGTATTACTGGCGAGCGCTCTATATTTCAACGCCTCTTGGCAAAGTCCATTCAAAGACTACCAAACCTCCGAGTAAGATTATACAAATAATTCGTACTTATCTACGCGAAAAGACAGTCATTCGATCAACGCCTCTTTTCAGACTGCCCTTCAGTACAGCGGAAAAAGCAGTAAAAGTTCCAACGATGGCCTCCACGATGACCATACCTTATGTCAAAAACGAAGCTCTGCAATTCGAAGCCATTAGTTTACCATACGAGAGTGACTTCTCCATGTTGGTAGTTTTACCAGCTAAAAATCAACCTCTGAATTCTCTCGTCGACAAGCTCACAGCGGAGCGATATGGAAACCTCGTCGAAAGCATTTCGTCGAATCACTCCTACGTATCGGTGCAACTACCTCGTTTCAAATTCCGTTTTACCAAAAACATAAACGACGACGTAAGGAAACTCGGTATCAACAAAATATTCGCCGAGGCGGAATTCGGTAACATGCTGGAAAAAGGTAATTTGCACGTGTCCGATATTACGCACGCGGCCGAAATCGAAGTCACCGAGGGAGGTACCACAGCCAGTGCGGTAACCGTTGTCGAATTCCAAAAATACAGTGCTGTAAGGTGGCCTCAGCCGGTAGTGTTTTTCGTCGATCGACCTTTCTTATTTTCCATATATGATACAAAAACCGGCATCGTTTTATTCAGCGGAATTGTTCGCAATCCAGCTGAGAGCTCGTAAAATATCTTTTCAATCGTGGAAGTTAGGTACGTGTAGACTAAGTAGTAAGTACACGTAGTAG
>QBDW01000639.1:0-33313 GCA_003261595.1 Maconellicoccus hirsutus | reverse complement strand
CATTCAACGAAGGAAATAACTGAACAAATTAAAACGAGAGAAGTACAAAAAAAAAGTATGTTGCATCCCTGACGTTGCTCGCTGAATGTCTGCTATTTTTAAGCGCTCGTTCATTACTTCTAGAAAGTATTTTTAATATTGATCAGTGTTGTCAATTCAATACGTTGTAATACTTTAAGTGGTTAAT
The DNA here is from genome assembly GCA_003261595.1 of Maconellicoccus hirsutus. Classification (NCBI taxonomy): domain Eukaryota; kingdom Metazoa; phylum Arthropoda; class Insecta; order Hemiptera; family Pseudococcidae; genus Maconellicoccus; species Maconellicoccus hirsutus. Next base: position 33,126 of record QBDW01000639.1, on the reverse strand, counting down.
TCACTGAAGAGTTCATATATTTTTTTTAAATTCACAACTTCCATCGGTATTTGGGCAAAATTATGCAATTTTGTAGAACCTTTCTGATGATTGAGTAGAGGAGGAGGGGAGAAGGGGGGGGGGTGTGTAAAATGAGCAAAATTGTGTCTATTTTACAGGGAATGATTTTGTTTGTGTTCATTCTTCTTTTTTACAATTTGAGGAGTAAAGGATGCTCCGAATGAATTTATCATAATAATCAAAATTTTAGAAAAATTGACGAGGAACAACTTTTGTTCGAAAGTTTAAAAGCTATATTTCAAATGCAAGTGAGGAGGGGGTTGGAGCTTCTGAAATGAGGAGGGTAAATGATTTGTTTGTATTCATTCTTTTTTACAATTTGAGGAGTAAAGGATGCTCTGAATGAATTTATCATAATAATCAAAATTGTAGAAAAATTGACGAGGAACAACTTTTGTTCGAAAGTTTCTTTTGTAAAAACAGTATTTCAAATGCAATTGCAGATACAGAGCCATTGAAATAAGAAGAGTAAAATTTTTCTGTGATGTAATTCAATTTTAAAAAATTGATTTTGAACACTGATTACAAATTTTATTGAATTTATGATATGTACTTGTAAAAAATGTAAGAAAATGAGATTTTACACTTTAGTTGAAAACTTTTTCTCAAATTTGGAGAAAATTTGCTCCCAACTGAATTTTTGTAATGACTGAAAATTCCTAGAAATAATTTTCATGGGATATTTTTTTTTAGTAAAACCATCACTTGGTGGAGGGGTACACGAGTTTCTAATTTTGAGGAGAGTGGGGATTAGATGATACTCTATTCTTTTTTGCCTTTGTTGAATTCTAAACATCAAATGTAGGGCTGACAAAAATTCTGGTAGACTTACAACTGATTTACCCCTAAATAGTTTTGTTATGTAGCATTGTAGCATTTCCAGGCTCTTTCAGAAAAGCGTGCTCAGGGCAAATATTTTGAGCCCCATCTTCAATTTGTGCATGATACTAGTTGACTGAGAAAAATTTAGGAGCTGCCTTTCAAAAAAGCCACCTCTGAGGAAAATGTTTTGAACCCCCTCCTCAATTTGTACGTTTTTACTAATTGAAAAAAATTGCGGACAGTTATTATTGAAAATTCGTTGACCGAGAAAAATTTAGGAGAATTGCTCATATTATTGAATAACTTGAAAATTTCATCTTCCTTAAAAAGCCACCTCTGGGGAAAATGCTTTGGACCCCCTCCTCAATTTCTTGAAAATCTCCGGATTTTCTCAGTCAAAAGAGTCGGTCTCCAGAGATGCAGGGCTGTGCAGAGAAAATCCGAACCCTGGAGAAAAATTATACAGACCCTTGTCCCTTGAAAGGGCCCCACATTTTTTCCAAGGCCCGTTTATTTTTTCCAAAGGGCTCGAAAACACACTCGGGCCCCTGAAAAAATCGGGCCCGGAAGACACCCCCCCTCTCTGGTTACGTCAGCAAAGAAATGCCTCCTTGTTCCTCTCTTTCAGTGCTCTGCTTTCGTTGTCGTACCAAAATTACACCATGTTTCGAAAACTCTTACACCACATAGTATTTCGTATGAATTTTCAAAAATTTAAATTAAAAATTTTAGGCCGAAATGAAAATGAGAATTATCGATGTATGGTTTTTTTTTTATTTATTAAATTCCTCGTTCATGATTACAAAGTACAGTATACTACGTTTTAGGAAAAAAAATTGCACGTTTGATTATACACTCGAAATCAAGATAAAATAACGAATTTCCAGCCCCCTCGATTAGAAAAAAAAAATTCTAATCCGTGGTTTTTCCATTAATAATTTACCGATATATCTTATGATAAATAAGGTAATAGCGAGGTTTAGTGATTTCTTATTCAATGGTGGATTTACACCAAGATATAGTCTGATGAAATAAAATTACACGAATTAGGTATTGTAAGATGAAATTTTTTTCGTATCTTTCGCCAGACGAGAGATGCGATAAATATAATTATTCGTCATGCGCTCTAAACTGGTAATTTTTTAGGCTCTTATCTTGGAAACGTTTAACGGTGATTAAGATTACAATATACGATGTTTTATTACCTGTACGAGTCATTTGGTAAAAACAGATGATTTCGTATTTACGTACTTATTACATTGCGTAGACAATTCGACGCAATTTTATAAAAATTTCAGTAATTACGGTGAAATTGATGCACGAATTTGAAATAAAGCCTACGTAAAATGTTGTATATATTAATAGATTTCATGTTTACTAAATTCATAGGGGAAAATTTATTTTATTTATTTGGAAGTTTTCCGTCATAATTATATTGGATTGTTCGCGTCATCGCGGTGATAAATATTTTCTATACGAATAATGGAAAATTTCCTAGCCCAAGAGTTAAGAAACGTGGTTCGTTGAACTAGACCTTATCGTCGAGATTAGATTGAAAATTACTCGGGAAGATTTTATCGGCGATAAATTAACTCATACTTGTTTTGCACCACACTGTAAAATTGGCCGGATTCATTAAAGATTCTGCATCGTCTTCTACATTTCAATAGCGTGGAAGTCAACGCGTGAAATTCGATTTGCCGAAAATGAACTTCTAGAAAGTTCTGAAAAAAAATTCCAGTTATGCGCAATTACCTCCCCGACGGCGTATTTCAAACATCGGAAAATATGGCCATAAAACCAGTTCGTCACTTTATGTGAAATAAAATTGCATCCGACGATGGAAGGTCGCAAATAGAATTTTCCATTAGTTTGTTTTTGTAACCCGGTAAACTTCCAGTATTCATAACGTCAAGCTTCGGGCTCGAAATGTAAAAAAATTACATAACATTCCGTAGACGGAGCGATTCGAGTACCAGGTGTTTCGATTATTTATTTTAACAAACGACTCGTTTTGCATTTACGCGTATTCGTTGTGTGTATTTCTAGTGAGAAAAAATTGCGTGAATCGGTCATTGGCTTTGGGTTGCGTACGGTATTTTCTTCTACCGAATTTATAACCTTAGAAGTTCGTACTTAGCCGAAGAGTTTTTTTCCATCGCGTCGTAAATCAACCGCGGAGAAGGTGAAGTCGAGTTTTCGATGGTTGTATTTGCCAAAATATACATCTCGATGTTGTTGCGCGAGAAAAATTTGAATATTTCAGATGGTTATGATGGTCGAACCGGATATTAAGTAACGCCTTGTCCATCGTTTCATTCATCGTTTATTTTCTGCCCAAACGGAGCAACGGCATGAAATGTGGATTGCCAATGTTCGTTTGTATGTATCACCAGACACGTGCTTGCTTTTGTTTATTTTACTCGATTTTTCTATCCAAAAAATATCTAATTTTGAAGGTAATCGAGGTAAGAGTCGAGATAGCATCTCCGAAAATTTCAATCTCTCTGTTTATCGACAAAATAATCGAAAAATAGTTTTTACTAGATTTTGATACCTACTCAAATCGGTGCATATTTGAGGAAGCGAATTAATGAAACGTTTTCAGCAAATTTCAGTCGAAGGGGGAAGGGTGAGATGAAAATGCCGAATGAAAATTTGAAAATATCGATTTGTCAAATTGCTCGAATTTTTGTCGAATGAAATGAGAATTTGCGGAATTTTTGATTAAAAATCAATTTGCAGGAAAGAGTTGACACCCCTCCCACCCCCTTCCCAATCACCTCCGAACAGATTTATGGACGTGGGGCGAATGCACCTTAAAAATGGCCTCTTGACAAATCGAAAAATTTCACCGTCGGTTTTCTGCGACCTAAATTTCATAGCATTTGCTTCAAGAAAAAATGCGGAATTGAGAGAAAAATTAAGTGTTTCAAGGTCACTCAATATGGAACAGATCTTTAAAAAAATACATAACTTAATGATGAACCAACGAAATGAAATTCGTTTGGAATCAGAAATCAACGAAGAGTCTCAAACGACGAAGGAAAAGTATTCAAAATGGCTGACTCGAAATTAAACGAAAGTCGTACTTTTGAAAAGTACCGGTTGAAAGTTGCTGTAAACGTAATTTCAGCAGTTCGTACTTGATTTCTCAATTTTTTGCATATTTTTGAAAATTTATAAATCGTAATTTTCAACGAAAATACGTTTTTCTGGACCCTTAATTTCATGAAAATACCGAGAATAGGAATTTTTAAAATTATGAATCGTAAATTTTACTTTTCCACGTGATTTTTGAAACCTCAGGTCAGTAACGATGAGGGTCAAATTAGCTCCAAAAGTGAATAATTTTGCGAGCGTTTTTTTAAATAATTTGGTAAATTGTAGTAAGATAATAGCATCATGTCAAACTGCTCATATGGAGGTACCAGCCCCCTCATATCGAGATACAACCTCTTCATGCTACGAGAATGCAAACTGGCTAATTTGATAATAAATTTGATATATATCAAAAGTGAAGAGAACCAATTTCATTCTATATTAGATACTTTAGGAGATATATGCAAAGAACTCAATTTTTCTTGAAGTTCCTCAAATTATCAATACTATGGCTTCACCCCCCCCCCTCCCCCTTGGACATACAACGGTTTTTTTTATAGCTCATGCGATAGATAATTTGATATAGATTAAAATATAATATAACTATTTTCATCGTGAAATCGGTATTTCAGAAAATATAAAAAAAAACTGATTTCTGGGGGGCAAAAACCCCCTTTTTGGGGGCACCACCCCTCCCCAGTTACACGAGTCCTGATTTTCCTCTGAAAATCGTTAATATACCACTAACCAAATACGAATTCGCTTTTTCCTGGGTTAAGCTCAAATTCGTCGAGATTTGACTGCACTAATATTTAATTGGAAAATTGGCCATTGTGAGTTTTTCTTGAAACTACATAACTGTTGTTTTTGTTGCTTTTTTTGGGGGCACATTTTAGTGAAAATTCTCATAATTTTTTGATCGTGTTATACATGTTTTTTTGAAGAGCTTGTGGGATGAATTTTACAGGCCCCAAAGAAAAATCTGGACTCAGTTCAGCTGCACGTCCGAAGTTGGTTGCCTCAATAAAATGAACCGTGAACCACGTTTTTCAAAGTAGAAAAGAATGATGGGAGAGTGGAAGGTGGTAAATGATTGGGAAGTCGAAAGCTTCAAAAAGATATTTTAGACTTGAGTAATATTTGCATGCCAAAGTACGACCTCTTGGGTTAATTTGGGAAGTTGTATCAATGACATGAGGGTTTCCAAGGATAAAAAATTATTCAAATAACTTCTTCCCTGAGCTAATTCTATCCACGATTTGAAAATTCAATTAGTACAATTTTTATTTATTTTTTCTCTCTTTTGAATACCTCTATTCCACTTGATCATTGATCTCGTGTATTATTCTTCATAATTAATTTTTTAGTAAAAGTTTAACGGCGCCATTAATTTCGTATAATTTTCAAAACGATGATTCGCGCATTTTTTCATGACTTGGCCATAAGGAAATACAAGAAAATATTTGTTTTTCGTCTGGAACTATTATATCGACTGTAATACATCATTACGAAGCGTATGAACTTTGAGAAATTCTCAAATTGGAGTTGTTTTGAAAAAGTGTATAATTTGGAACGTTTCAAGGTCATATTTGTGTACTTCTTTGTAGGAAAATTTCACTAACACTTTCATGAACACAGGCGCCACTTATTTTTTGTAATTTTCCCTTAGATCTGGAATACAAATTATTATACTCGCGTAATCCGATCGCACGTGGTTTGGTGTCTTTTTCCACCATCTTGTATTAATTTTTTTTTAATTGTACTTAGTATTTTAAATAGCTTTATCCATAGCGGTATATAGAAGCTATGTAGAAACATGTAAATGTTGTATGTCCTTGATGGAACACGCATTTATACGTGTTATAGCACGCGAATAAATTTACTCGTTGTACAATGACAAATTATTAAGAATTGTTACTTTTTCGGTATATTTCCTGATAGAACTCATTCATTACGATATTACGTCGCGTATTTTGAAAATGTTGCGCGGATTTTTTTCACTTGTCATCGGTGTTCGTTTTGCTGTTTTTTTCTCTGGTGGTATTCGAGGTCTTGTGTGGCGTTTTGGTATGTAATGTGGTTTTAGTAGGATTATCGATTGATTTCCTGGATATGAGAGATGGAGTGTTTCAAGTGATCTTGTAATTAGAGAATAAGTTGGTGGTAAATTTCGTTCGAATTTAATAATCGTCTTTATCAGCGAATCAAAGACGCTATGATCTACTTGGTGAGCAAGTCAGCTTTTTGAATGTGAGTCCTCAGCAGTGGACCTTTCAATAGAAATTAACCAAATGAATGAAAAATTCCGCATCGAGTGGAATCGTAATTTTTCAAAGTTTACGATGCTCTATGATTAATTCGCCTTTGGTTACAGAACCTCCCTCGTCTTGAAAAATATACAATTTTCGCTAATGTCATCTAGTCTCTTGGGTGAAACCCAAACGAAGAATTTTTTTGAAGCATACAACGAAACAATGTAAATTAAAATAATGATATCAACCTTCTGTCGATGAGAATCCAGAACACAAGCGTTATCGACGTCAGATTACCATCTCTAGCAAGGTGAAAAGGAAGCAGAGTCCGGAAGAGGCTTCCGTGGCCGAGAAAATTTCGAAATTAGAATTTTATCCGAAGCGAGAACCCTGAACTGTTACAATGTCAATGATGACGATGATTTTATAACAATAATCTCAGTAGTGGTTGTAAAATAATCCTAAAAACTGGAAGTAGGTCCTAGAATTACGTTCGAACGAAATTCTTGCGTCATGTCATGAACTTCTCATCTTTTGATGAGTTCGTGTATTGCGAAGTGTGAATCTTCTTGGTAATAATCCGAGATTATGAACTTGGATGTTAAACCGCATATCACGCAGTATTTCGTCGAAATTAATGACGGAATTTAATTCAAAAATGGTTTTGTTTAACGGAAACACTGATTCATACTTTTGACGTGAGTGGAGATTTTTTCTCCGTTTATCTCGTGTTTGTGAGCGTTGGATGTATGTTATTGAACTTTTTTTATTGCTATGTGATGCAACATGTCGTTGATTTTTCCAATCATGTAGTATGATGGTTTGAAAATTGATTTGGAAAAGTATTTTTCAGTTTTTGTCAGAGCACGCAAGAGCAAAAATGACTCAATTGGTGTATGATAATTGGAGATATTGCCTATATTATTAAATTACTTGAAAATTTTGTGATATCTCTTTCCTCCATTCTCGACAGCTCTGTTTTTTGTCCTTTTGTGATAATCTCTTTTCATTATTTCCATTTTTGACATTTTCATGTCTTGGCCATGACACCTAAAATCAAGAATCGTCACGAAAAAGCGTCACGCGGTTGTCATGGCTCATTGTTCATGTTGTCATGGCGACATGTCATGCTGATGAGTGACATGTGAACATGTCCTGGTAGCGTGTCAAGTGGCATGATATGATGACAAGTCATTGTTATGGTGTCGTGTCATGGTTACGGGTGGTATGTGACGTCAGGTGAAGTCTTCGTCACATGGTTGCCATGGCAACTTCTCATAGTCATAAGTAACAATTTTGATATTTTCATGTTATCATAACATGTCACGAATGACACCTTGTTATTATTGACATTTTCATGTTTTGGCTATGGCACACAAAATCAAGAATCGTCACAAAAAAACGTCACGCGGTTGTCATGGCTCATTGTTCATGTTGTCATGGCGACATGTCATGCTGATAAGTGACATGTGAACGTGTCGTGGTAGCATGTCAAGTGACATGATATGATGACAAGTCATTGTTATGGTGTCGTGTCATGGTTACGAGTGGTATGTGACGTCAGGTGAAGTCTTCTGATGAACATCGTTGTCACGAAGTCTCAAGGAAATGTCACACTATGTTGCGGACTTTTACGCAAGCTGATTCTTTATGGTACAGAATACAGAACTAATTTCTCTTATTATTTTTGTATTCTTTTGACATATTTTCGATGTTTTATTGTAACCGACCGCCAACCTTGTTGATTTGTTAAACGATACAAACGAAAATATAAACTAGAAAACAGATTAACTTGAAATCATATGACGTACATTTGTATCTTAGAAATCCGCCAGTCACCAGTCGCTCGTTTTCATCCAAACCACGTCAATGGTGACTGGAAATACCAATTTATGATGAATCCCTCACCCAAACACTCGACTTATGTCGAAGTTGATTTCGAAAATTACACCGTCCAAAGGTACAATCACCTTAGATATTTTTGGAAAGTTCTGGAGATCACGATACGACCTAGTACCGTAGTCGAGACGGATATACGTCTGCGTGCTGTAATGGCGACTCGTAAATTACCCGGGGAAAGCCCATTGGCTTTTACCTTTAACGTCTGAAATTTCTTAATTAAGGCATAAATTAAAAACAAATTTTCTACGTTTCTCGCTCATCTAAAACAACGCGAATGTAGGAAATTATTTCACGCCTGTTACCTCGGGCTCATCTCAGCACAACGAACTCCCGTTTTGTCTACCTAACCGAAATTTTTCGACGTTAAGGGATAAATTTCAGCCGACATAATCGCGGTGATTATAATTTTCGTATGAAATCCGGAATGAAGCTAGAAAAAAGATCTAGACGTTGATGACCTAAGTGGTTGACCTCGCAACCTGTTTTACTATATGGCGTATTAAATCCTCTGCGTAGCGAATGAACGCGCCCGACGCTTATCGGATTTTCCTTTATTAATGAAAAAAAAAGTTGTATTAAATAGGCAAGAATGTAATTTTCATTGCTCTTGGTAAACAAGATGATGGAAACTCTATTATTGGATGTAGCAGAGGAGACGCGTGTTCGCGTTTTTTTTTCTAAATTCTTCGAAATTAACGGACGATACGAAACCGATGCGTATAACGCTTTTATTATCGCGCAATATTCACGTGATATTGTGCCCAATGTCAGGGTCGTTTTTGTAATGTCGCAACCAAAAGTGAATGAAGCTGCAAATGAACTTTGGCTCGTGTTTACATGTCGGGTATTGTAAATAATGACCGAATCTAAAGGTAGAATTTTACCTGTCTCGAGAAAAGCCTTTTATGGTTTTTGTCATAGAGTGTAGAAATCATTACACGTGTATTCATCATTGACCCCGGAATCGGTTATTGATTTGATAAGCTAAGAGGTATGTTGTAATGTGAGATACATAGTTACATTTCCTGGAAAAATCATATTACCTGTGTTCGCATTTTGAACTACAACCTTACAAATTGACACGAACTCATACTATTCACTCGAGACGAACCCTTTTCACCAGATTTCTCGTAATTTTACCTACTCGATTATGGCAGCAAGTGCCAAGCATTTGGGAAATTTTCGCCGTCGAAGATTCGATATACATATTAGCTGGTTATTGGCGTTAGACGGTTGTAATTTACTGCCTATCGATGCCATTAAAATGCCATTAAATGTGTATTAGATACCATAGGAAATTTTGGCACACTGGTGTGATTTTTACGACAGTTCTAAGAGTAAATGTATAAAGGGACATGAGCAAATTCAACTTGAATACCAATTAGTCGCTCGTCATCTGAAAATTTTTAAATCAATAGTAACGTGGAAAAATTCTATTTTTAAGGTAAGGAAGGATAGATTGAGCAGATCGTCGTAGGTAATTGTTTTTACGTGACCGAAATTTTAATCCGATGTAAATAAAAATATCAGCGTTTCGTAATTGTTCGCAATCGTGCTTTGGTTTCGAGGAGGGGGTAATTTGATATTCACCTCGTGGCCCGAATATTATTGTTTTGTAAATTTTTAAATTCAAGTGTCTTCGTGTTGCAGATTTCGTATGTTTTGTTGTGATCGGTATTTTCAAGTTTTCTATTTTAGTAGATTTAAGCTATTCAGCCAATGATTCGATGTCGTCTTATCAGTTACTAACTTATTATCAATTAACAAATTCCAGAATTCAAGTAAACTTAAATTAATACTGATCCAAGCACAAAGATATTTCTGAATAATGTGCTGGGCTTGAAAGTTTAAAAGTGTGCTGTGTTGTATATTTCTCCTTATCAGTAAATGTCAAACTTACTTACCTACAATTGTTCAATCATACTGATTTCTATGTTTGGCAACACTGTATCTGTTTAGTAGGTAACGAACCATGTCGTGTGCTTTTATCATTAATTGAATAGCATTTTAAAATTCAAGCAGTAGTTTCGCATGTTTTGTATATGTATTTATTAATTCATAATGGTTTTTGGAGACATAATACATTACACGGATTCCTGTGGTTTGTTTCCTTCATCGTTTTTACTTTTTAGTCATTTGAGAACTAACAATATTGAGATTCAATTCAAGAAAATGAAATTAAGAAGAAATCTCAAGCAAATAAAAACAAATAAGTAATTAATAACATATAAAAAGTGTTGTAATTCCTCAAAACCCTGGGGAAAAAGTATCAGAAACGTTATCAATGGAAGCACGCTCAGATTCAGAAAACTACATACTTAATTACTTATATTAATTCCAACTATCTTTCAAAACACCAAAAGTGTAACTTTTCAATGAAAGATACAGTTAGAGTACGTCACAATTTTGGAATTTAGGATTAATTCAAAGCAAAATCTAATATTTCCACGTCGATTAGAACTAAAGAAAAACAGGTAAATATTATCTTGTTTGTTTTGTAAACAAATCTGCACAAAGTGTGGAGGCCACGAGGTGAAAAATCGCGTTTTTCCGGCCGAATTGACATAGAACGGCTTCCTTGAATTGAAGAACTAAATTTCGAAAATATCGAACAACGCTGAGAAGAAAATTATATGCTTAATTATGACTAGAGTTTAATTTGTGGCGTTTATTGACCTTGTCATTTTTCCTTTATTTATTTTTTTTTGTAATTTAAAACGTTTACCCTAGTGGATTATGTGCAATTTGAACTTTAATACGAATTTCCGTTAATTAAATGAATTTTTTCAAAGTTATTGTGTCATTATATTTGCATAAAACATACGCGTATTAAGTAGTTTCGATTATTTTTTTTCCAAATACTTTGTTACTTTGTTGATAACACGAGCTAATATTTAACAACGTGAATTTTTACCGCTTTATTAACGGTATCTGAGTTATCAACATATTTAATCAGGTTTAATAATTTTATAAATTATAAAATCATGTACACTTAATATTTATCTACCTTTTTGATACATCTGAAATCGCTGTACCTGTACAAGTGATTTATAAAAATCGTGTAAACAAAACTTCACAACGTTATGTAATATTTCTAAATCCTCGAATGATCTAATTTTCATTACGTCGATAACATTAGATGGCCCGAGGATCGAAGATTTTTCGCAAATTTCCTACAATATTTACTGGCACCGATAATGTATAATTTGATGATAACGTTAGAATTATAATTTAGCGAAGAAAACCAGGTCGAAAATATGTACTTTAAATTCGCCAGTAACAATTCGACTATAACCTTCATTGTAACGATCAAACTAATTGAAATGCCATAGGTTTTTTTCGCATCTACTTGAAGAGATTTTTTATCTAATTTACATTCGTTAGTGGACGTCGTAGTCATGGCGAGACATATCGCGGGAAATTGTATTAGATATACAAAGTTTACGTGCAGTCAGCGGCGTTTTTTCAACGCATGTTCCCTTGAACTTGAGAATTTGGCGGATCGAAGATTTTAATTCAAAAGCCACGTGCGATACTTTTCATTAGCACGTTTAACGCACGCGTATGAAAAATTCGCACAAGCGGCGTTGGTAGTTTGGTAATTTCTAAATTCGTTTGAGGTAAAACGAATTGGGTTTTTTGGTGAACCTTCGGTGGTAACAACCTTGATTGCGCGAGTTTTTTTATTGCTGAAAAGTTTAGTTGTAATGATATGTTGTTGAGGTATGAATTCGCTAATTTTTTACCTCTTTCTCCTTGTAAAGAGGCTTCATTATGATTTACGAGATTGTACGTACATAGTGAAAAATATTTTTATTGCGAATCCGGTAAACATGAGCCGGAAGTGAAGTTTACAATGTATATGGTCATGGTTTTATTCGCCATTTTTCTTGGGGCATTGGCTTTTCCATCGTGTACTAATATATGATTTTGCTCTAATCGCCGCCGGAACACAGACACAAGTAGTCCTTCGATATCGAAGATAATAATTATCAATTGTATCGCAGAGGAGTAAATTATATCGATGATGGGTTTTCGGGGGTCTAATGCAAAATATTTTACTGGCTCGAACTTGTTGGAAATGACGAAGAAATAGTGAAATTCTCAACTCAGTGTTCTCTGTTCGATGTTCAGTACTTTGTAGCATCGAATTTGAATGTGTTGACCTTGAAGTTGTGGTAGTAATGATTTGGAAAAGAAGCAAATGCGAATGAATTCAATGTAAATGTAATTTGGAGTAAAAGCGATTTCATTGGTTAAGAAATGAAACAAAAATGTACCTGCAATCTGCATTTCCGCAATTTATTAATCTTGCTTCAGTTTTGAACAGGTTGCATAACCATCATCTTAATTGGGACTGGCAAGAATCTGTTGGAGCGCTAATGTGAGGTACCTCCTCGTAAGTTCAATAATAAACCGCTAGGAGTCAGAAATTGAAATTTTGTATTTTAATTCAAAAAATAATTGTAAGTAAATTTCGAAAATTTTGCAACCTGGTACCTCCTCATTAGTTTCATCAATTACCAGTTACCACCATCAGACACTTTGCTTGACAGTCCCAATATCCGTTATCAATATTATTATTACTGTTTGTCTTTGATTTGATTGGTCTATAGATTGGTCACACTGGTGCAGTTCAGTGGGAACAACCAATGAAATCATAGATAAACTGTGGATGATTAGGTTATGCAATTTGCAATAAGCTTCACCTTCACTGATAAGAATCAAGAATGCAATAAAGATCCTTGTGCGTGCGTTCACTAGAAAATAAAGTAATAAACTAAGAAAATTTATGGGAAATGTGATAAATGATTTATTCGGTGAAAAGGTGAATTTCAGGAGGGTTGAAAATCAACTGCATCAAGCTCCGGTCTTCAGAACTTCTACTGGTTTTTGTATTGTAATACCAAACTCATTTGTTATTCTTCATTACTGTGCTTACCATTCAAGCTGCTCTTTCTCTTTTCAGACGCGAGGATTTTACTTCAATTTGCCACTACATTCTTACTACATATCATGACAGATTCAACGTTCAAGAAACCCAAAGTTTATAAAGAAGATCCTGACTGAGCTATTACCGACGCCGACACCACCATGAAAGGATTTGTGCCAATGCGGTAAGTCTTGTTTTCTTACACTTAAAAACGCAAATTATCTAGTATCGGGTTTATCGAACCTTTCATTGTTTCACTTGTTCACACATCTTATGAATTAACCTTGAAAAATATTAAAAATAAAAGCACCGTATCGTTTCTAAAGAACAACTCATCGAAGAACTTTCGATTTGTTAATGAGCGAAAAAAAAACCACGTGTTGATTTCATTAGTAAAATCTACGTCAAAGTAGCACCGTTATTCGCGAATAATCGTCAAAACAGAAAAACCGTTCGAGAAACGTTAATTTTATTCAACGATTAACGTAGGAATAATACCACGAAAAAAATTCCAATCGAACGGAAATTCCCGCTAAAAAAATCACGGTGCAATCACCGCAAATTGTAAACAAATTGCAGTGAAAAAACATCGGCATCGTATAATTATACGTTCGGCGTGCACCACAAAACGATTCCTACTGAAAATTAATCACCCGACACCTGGGAGATCATCGTTCTAGAAAAATCCACGCAGATTCGCGGGTAAATTCCGTCTGGGAACAAGCCAGGGAAGAAATTTTTCCACGCGGAATTTTTTTACGCAAAACCGGATGTTTCAGTGGGTTTCAAAATAACTTTATTAGGGTTTATTTGACAGACACGATCGTAGTTGTTAACTTGTTGATTAACGACGGTTTTTATAGTGAAAAAAAAAAACAGGCGTCGATACAAGCGGATTTTTTTTCTCGACGTTTTGCGTTTTGAATTACTGATCGTGTTGAACTATGAACTTGTAAGCGTCGAATGTGAAAAATTTTTCTCGTAATTCTTCGAATGTAAGTACTCGTTGAGAGAGTGAATTTACATACAATGAAATGTATATGACTTAACCTAATTAAGGATAATTAAAATTTACGCCGTACGTCCTTTATTATACATGCGATAAATTCTATCAATTTTACGTTGAATTTGATTCAGAACAACGAACTTGTTTATGTAGTTGATTCGAAATTATGAAGATATTTAAACAACAGTTCGTTTTTTATGATTTTTTCAAGCGGATGCTCTGGAACATGGCTGGGATGTTTTCATATTATTTCAGAAAAAAAATTATTTTTGTAAATAACACAAAGATAAGAATATCAAGTTTCTTATGGTCTTGAATAAATTCCATATTTTTTCCAAATTTCTTGAAAAAAGGTCAATTCTAGTCTCGACAAAAAATAATTTTCATCAAGATTTTTATTTCAAGGTAACCTAAAAAATAACAAATCGATCATCGATGCCTTAACAACCGTTGACTAGGTTAGGTATAGTTTTACATCCAAAAATGAGTAAATTATTAAACAAAATACGACGTGTATTCATGCGGCATCACTCCTCTTCTCGGGTAAAACGTATGATTTACAGAATGCCGCATTAAATTGGTCACCGAAGAAGTGTAAATGTCAGCGAACCGAAATAAACGTCTTGAGAAATACGTCGGGCTGCTGTGAGTTCTGAATACGCTGCCGAATTGTTTATTAAACAAGCTTTTGGTTAGTTCTCTGAAAAGAAGAAAATATCACGTTGTAGTATAAAATTTAATCAACGAGTTTCATTCATTTATATGGTTTCAGCGCAGACGATATTGTAAACGTTGAAAGATACGCTTTTCATTTTTCTAGGCCCTTTTAAACGGAATTTTCTAGAATAAAGGCTTATTTTTCGAGTACCTTAGTTCATTACATTCCTGTTGCCATTGAGCGAGGTAAACGGCGGCGTTTGGTAAATCGCTGTCTTGTTGTTCTTCTATAAGCTGGGTTAGCATTTGTAACCAATTGCAAGTGCTTTTGAATTCTTTCGTGTTGAGGGTTTGAATTTCATGCTTTAAAGAAAAAGCTCAAGTCAAAATCACATTTATCAGGGTATTTAACGGATAGCAAAAGTAGCGAAAAAATAGTGATTTTGAAAATAGTTTATGAAAGTAGTGAAAAAGTAGTGAATTTTGTCGAAAAGTATTTCAAGAATGAGAAAACCCGAAGACGCGAAATGTTTTTGAAAGAATTACTCAAAAATTGTTCATTTTCGATAGATGACTGGCAATTTTTTATGAATTGGCAGCACCGTCGAAATATGTGACGTCATAAATATATATATTTTTTAATTAAGCGTATAATGCATTTATTTTTTTATAATTTTACTTTGATTTTTTTTTTTAATTACAAACTTCCTTCTCATCTGAAATTTGACATTCATTTGATGCTGAGGGGGAAGGGGGAGTGAAGTTGAGAGGCTCTGGAAAATTTGTGAAAAAGGTAGTGAAAAAGTGGTGATTTTTCAAAGAAAAAATCCGTTAGATACCCTGTTTATCGAATTGAATTATTGATTGTAATACCGTTAATTCATTTAAAATTGCTCCAGTTCTCCATCCATGTTCCAGAGTTACATCAGCCAAGTCCGTGTAGGGGTGATCACCGAAATATAATACTTCCGGTCCTTTCCAACCTGTTAATTCTAGTAAATTATTGATAGTGCCCTGAAATCGAAATACAATACATGTCAAAATTAGTCTATTAAAACATTAATTTTGAAAATAAAAATAAAAAGTACAGTAAATGAAAATATTATTTTAAATATTTTATCGTTTGCTTTATTTGAATATTGTAAATAACTTCATATTTTGGGATTCTTTATTTGGAAAAAAGAAAACTTGTTTTGCTAAATTTATTTCATTTTTTGTAATGAAGTTTTATTTATCATTTTATATGTATTTTTTTTCCACAAAACAAAAAAAAACAATATTTATAATTTTATTACTTTTTTTGTTTTTTTTTTTAATTTTCGCCATGTGCATAATGTACAGCTATTTTTTCTGCAATAAAATATATAACTTCAATTCTTAAAAACTAGAATCATTTTATTTGGAAAATTTTTTACAAAAATTAGTAATTCTCATTACGTACTTTGTTTGCGATGAAAAATTAAGAAATAAACGATTATACAAATTATTAATTTCTTATTCCATTAAATTAAGGAAAAAAAACAATATTAAGTTTTTTTTAATCGCTTTATTTATGGAGTTTATTTATGTAACAGTTTAGTTTATTTTCAAATCGTGGATTATGATTAATATCTGAGAAGCAATTTTCAGGTTTTTTTAATGTACTAATTTGTATATAGAGGAAAATGTCTCTCGAAAAATTTTCTTTTTAAATGTTTTTATGTTTTTACGTACTTTTTCGGTCAAGTATTCAAATAATTTTGAGGTTTTTAACGAATATTCCAATTATTTTTTTGAATTTATGGATATACTATTTGTATTAAAATTATTTAATTTAGAGTATTTTTCTATTTTTTCAACATCGTCATCATATTTGTTAATAATCAAGTACGATGTAAGAGATTCAAGGTCTCTAAATATTATTTGAAGTTAAATAGCGGTAAAAATATTACTTTAAACCAGTAATTATCAATTTTCTTCATGAACTAAAAAAACATGAGTTGTTTTTTTGTTATCAGAAGCTCGTAGTTAATCAATTGTTTTCAATAAAACGTGTTATCGTTCTAACTCGATAATTTTATCTAATTCTTCGAAATTCAGTAATGGTGCCAAATTAACATGAGGAAATTATCAATTATCTAATTTCGCAGGTTCATTTTATCTTACTTGATAATAGATATGACCCTTATGTAATGCTGTCACTTTATCCCACAGATTAGTGTGGGTACGTTTATCATAGATTCTTAAAGGACGAGATTCATCGGTGAAAAATCTTGGTTTTCTGGCTTCTACTATTATCACATCGAAATAATCTTCCCATTTATCACCTAATAACAGCTTCATTCCGTTGTTGCTGTTAAACGAATACGAAAAAATGTTGAAAAATAATGCAGATAAAAAGAGAAAATATCGTGATAAACTAACACGAATCTGAACGGACTATTGGTGATAAGAAATAGCTTTTTTCCAGCGGCTAGTAATCTCTGGAGGTACTCTTCCAGTTCTGGGTTTCTTTCTAAGAACGCCGATGTATCGTTGGATACTAAATGATGCATTTTCAAGTGACTTAGGCCAATGCACGTCTGTAACAGAAAGTCGATAATTTCAGTATTCATTTTAAAATGAGAATTACGCATGTGAGGTGGAGGTGTTAAGTTTTATGAATGAAAATAAAACAAAAAAGAAATAGCCAAATGGAAGTAAAATTTTGGATTAATATAATGACGAACCATCTTTCGAGATAATTCTCTGTTCTCTTGTTAGCACAAACAATGCACAAACGGATTACTCCTAAAACAAACATTATGTAAAGGAATTTTATTCGTTTTAGATGTTTCAAAAACACAAAATACGAGGATTTTTTCATCGTGAACTAAACTAAGGAATGGGTTCGTCTTGTAAGTACCTTTACATCTTGAAACAGAATTTCCGGATGGAAATGGATTTCATTTTGTTCGAAGTATTCAGCTATGTTACATAGTAAACTCATCTCTGGTACAGAAAATAAATCAGCTAGTTGAGTCATTTTAGGTGCTACGTTCTGAAAGAAAAGAAGGAATTTTCGTATCAATACAGTACGAGTCTAGTTTACTTAGCGATGAAGTACTGACTCTGCTTTGTAAATTACTATCGATGTATTTGATGGGGACTTTTCTACTTTTGTATAAATTCAGAACTTCGTTGGCTGGTATTTTAGTCAATCCTTTGTAAACACATCGTAGTTCTATTTGCAAGAATGAATCTAATTTCATCAGGATACCTTTTTCTATATCATAATGAAGTCCTCGAACAGCGAATGACGGGTTGTATTCTAATTCACTGATACCAGCAGGATACTGCGAAATATCACTATTAATATCGAATAATCAATAGTAATTCTATTATCTTACTTTGTATTTATTAACGAGTAAATCTCTTCCTAAATTATACAATATGTATCCCATAGCTGGTTTGTAACAAGCTAAAGTGTAGTCGTAGTCGAAACCGTAGACTTGAATTTCACTTAGATCCAATTGATTACATGCAAATACTCCTTTTACGTTTACATCGGGGGGTAATTTCTTGGCTGAAAGTAACTAAAGGTCAATAAACTGAAAACGACGAAGTTAAAAATAACATTTCACTTACATTCGCATAACTGTTTTGTTTTTGTATAACATTCCGCTAAGGTTTCATACGTACAGCTATGCCTGGTGATGAATTGTAACAGAGAATTACTGATTTTCATGGAATTGACTTTGGTACAACCGACGTTCCATAATGTTCTGGTACGATTTAGTCTCAAATTCATGTTTTAATTTGGTAATTGACACTTGTAGGAAAGATAAGATTAAGTATTTACTATCATGAGCTCGATGAGTTACTTGAGTTCGGTTGATTGAGCATTTTTAATGGAAAACTTCACACGCGATTCATTAATTTAACATTTCGATATCACGTTTATAACACATTTCTAGAGCTTGTAATCAGCAATGACGTTTGCGACGTTCATTCATACACGTTTTTTCGAACAACGTAACGAATTCGAGTACATCTTGAATGTCGTTACGAGATGAAATCTCTTTCGGGTTCGTTCGGGTAATTTCGGAGAGATTTTGATATTTTCGTCGTTTTTATCTTTACAGAGGAAATTGCGTGAATGAACAAAATGTTGAGGATGGTGATGTAGCGATTTTATTTTTGTAAAAAAAAGTGGTGAATTTAATTTGTACAACATCCAAAGTGTAAATTTAATGTTTCTAAATTTTCGAACGCTGTGAAACGAAATATCAACGAAGATTTTACGATGGAAAATAATCGAGATGGCTGTTAAAACGATTCTGAATTCTGGTGGAATTTTTCTATGC
The DNA here is from genome assembly GCA_003261595.1 of Maconellicoccus hirsutus. Classification (NCBI taxonomy): domain Eukaryota; kingdom Metazoa; phylum Arthropoda; class Insecta; order Hemiptera; family Pseudococcidae; genus Maconellicoccus; species Maconellicoccus hirsutus. The sequence goes on along the minus strand of QBDW01000639.1, from coordinate 14,067 downwards.
TCCCCTCTCCTCTATACCCTTTTTGAAGAATCATTTTTTTTTTAATCAGAAAGGAATTTTTTGCTTGAGTTGAGGTTTATGAATTTTATTGAAATTTTTCTACATAATCCTCCCTCCCTCACCACATACACATTAAGCTTCATGCTTTCTAAATGGACGTTTTCAATTTCATTTATTTTTTCCATTGGTTTCTAAATCACTCAGCAAGATTTCTAATTGTTATATGTATTTTTAACGTATTTCTTACCGACGTATATGTATATTTTTTTCAAAATATCGCCTTTTTAGAACCGTATTTGAAATCAGCGAAAATCGATGTAAAAGTGAAAAAAGCAACGTCGATAATTTTCACGTGAAAAAATATTGAAAAATCGCGAACGCACCAGAACGCACGTCCGTCAAGTTCGTACCGGCCACCACGCACAAGCGGAACGTCTACGCTTTCGCGCCATAACTGCGTCAGCTTAAACGTGTGTTCGGAAAGCGATATTGTAAAATCGCGAACGTTCGTCCGTCAATGTTGGTACCGGCCACCACGTACTAGCGGGACGTCTACGCTTCCTCTCGCCATAACCGCGTCAGCTCAAACGGGTGTTCCGAAAGCGGTTGTAACCCGTTAGCGTATATTTTCCGCTGGTGCGTGGCGGCCGGTATTAACTTGACGGACGTACGTTCGCAATTTTTAAATGTTGTATATTTTTTTTTTTGATTTTTTTACACAAAAACTATCGATTTTTTCAGTACAACGTATATGAAGTATTTTCTTCTTATTAACCTCATAAACACGTTAATAAATGTTTTTAATAAAAAAAAATTATTTTTCGATTTAGCCCTAAAAATGTTACCTAAAAGTGGTTTTTTAGCCTTTTTTAGAGAATTAAATTTCAATTCTTGTTTTTGCTCAATTATTCGCTACAAATTTAGATGATTTAATGTTATTAATCATTTTATTGCATTTTCGATGAAGTTGAACGTTCTATCACTATATCGTTGATTCTAGAACTCCTTCGAGGTTCCGAGTATACTACTCTTTTGTTAACGAAGATCAACAAATTGCGTATCGATAACATTCAAGGAATTTTTTCATCCAACTGCGAAGCCTGACATTCTATCGTTTTTTGTGAATCTTGAGTTTTAATTTTTAAAAAATGAAAGGAAAATAAGCGAATTGAATTGTTATTTGAAATATTTTCATTAATTAATTTTTTCTTAATTTTATTTCTTTGCTTTTGAGAAAGACATACGTACTCTTCGTGGAAATACCACATACCACGAAATACTTAATAAGTAATTAAAACCACCTAAGTTTTTTATTAGAAAAAAAAATCCTACATTGGAATTCCGTTACACGTAAGACGTCGTATTCGGCTTACCACGACGAAAAAAAGAAAACCCTCGAAATAATGAAGTCTTCACGCGTGTAATCCTTTAACCACAAAGAACCGTCTTGTCGTCGATATCGTGTCCAGAATATTTTGGAATTTTTTAATCAAAATATCAAGGGAAAAAAATTGTATTAAATATCGACGGCAAGATTAATTTAAATTTAAACTGTGTTTCAAGGTCAAACAACTTTATAATATGAAATGTTAGTAAACATAGACTTTCTTCGGTTATTGGGTCGTTTGTACACCTCTACGGATTAGATTTAGACGAGCTAAGAGGTACATTCACATAATAAGCGGTACGATGTTCTCTCTGAAAAAAACTGGTTTTTAACTTGCCCGAGTATTTAGCCAAATAAAATATTAAAGTTAAACTATAAGCTTGAATTAGTTTATATTGTTAAACCGACACCCACAACGATTCGAGCATCTATGTCGATAAAAAACAAAAGAAAAAGTAAACTAGATTAGTAACGAAACGCGCCCAGCCGACGAAACTTTATCGCCAATTTGTTTTTAATTAACGTGCAATTTTACCTCGAAGAAAGTGCTTCATTTAACTTGCTAATTCTCACATCGGGGTACTATTATGAACCTACGCGTTGTACGGGTGATTGCTTTATACTTGTACTTTTAAGCTTGATCAATGCGACCTCATATGATGTGAACTTGTTGGCGATTTAATTAAGTGCTCGGGGAGTGGATCTATTTGTGATATATGTCTCCGGGTTAATGAGTTTAGTCATATTGAGCTAGGAAAAAAATCATTAGAGTTTTTTTTTTAAATAATTAATTTTATATATTTTTTTTATATAGTTTATAAATTGTCTGAAGGAATTCCAAATGGAAAATGTGTAATAAATTGAAAGGTCGAAAGTGTATTTTATGGTATTACTCGCTATTTTGTGTTTGTTCATTTTGTCTACAAAACAAATAGATCGTAGTACAATGTACATATTTCTGGAAAAAAAATCGCCTTGTTTTTCGATTTGAAAAATTCACAAATCAACGATACCATTAAAAATCAATTTCATTTGTTCAGAAAAACAAAAATGATAATACGCGTTTCGATCAGTCAATAGGCTCCCACATGATGTTCATATATGTATCAGCATACATACGCGTAGAAAGATATAGGTACTTGGAAAAAAAAAACAACATTAATATGCATGGCGAAATGTGAAAGTTACTGTCACATACAATGAATCACACATAAGTACAATACAATGGATTCATTTCCTTTTTATTTGTTCGGTTGGTTATGCGGCGCGTATAAACTCACCAAATATCAATACACATAAATTATTAAAGTTCGCCGCATTCTACACCAACCAACCTGATCCCCTTTGACGTCATCGGATTTTTTCCATACGCCGGAACGCCGACGATGGTGGATGATTTACACATCTCGAAAAATTTCACTTTCTAATAGCGTCATTTGAAATTCCACGTCGATAATCGATTATTCCAAATGCAGGATGTTCCTTTTTTGTTATACCTATGATGTGGAATGTCGGTAATCCAAAATGGTAAATCTTGATTACGCAACAGGATGGGAAGAAAAATGTCAAATATTTTCATCCTTGTCGACCTTATGGCGAAGATGAAAAAAGTAATGAAGTAATGATCAAGGTTATAAGAAAGTTACTCGTTATTTTTCGTTCCAGTTTAGTGAATAGTTAGAGTTTATCTTTTACTGGAAACGTTAACGAATAAGTTTTCATGATAGACAAGATAATTGGAGCAATATGTTCCTAATGGTTAGAAACCATACAGAGAACTTGGCCGTCCTGACGTTATAATTGATTCGCGTTATCGTATTTTTACACTTTGATTTTTCGATCGATGATTTATCGATTTCCTCCTCGTATGGTCGATATATGCGAGACGATGCGAGATTGAGTTACTGTGTCAGCATACCAGCGTCCAATACCAGTTCCTAGTTCAACGGTCATTCTTTACGCTTGTTCACCTTTTACTCCGGCTACACGTGTGTTTCGTCGAGTACTGTTTTAATTACGAGGTTATTTTGAATTTGTAGTTTCACACAATGATATTACCAATGGTACCTTTGTGATGTGTGTGTTACTCACATCGTGATTGTAACACGTACTCGATGGTGAGATTGTTTACTGAACATATTGTTGGAAATTGTACCGGAGATTGAAGATTTTTAATCAGTGATTACTTTATTTTGAAATCACAAGTCTTAGATTTACTCATTCTCGTTATGAACTTCTGGTATGAGCTAGAATGTGTTTTAGGAACGTAAACTAGTGTTATCAAGTGAAGCTATAGCTGTTGTTCTTTCTGTAGCTCCGATCAACTGCAAATATCCTGAAAGCAAGTAGTTGATGAGGATCTGTAATTTGAAAAAGTACTTATTACTGCTTTTCCAAATTACAGATTTGAATTAATGAAAACAACCTTCCCAGTTCACTTTCTCAGAATTTGATGAAACTTGACAAAATTGAAGTTCACATCAAAATAACCTCAAATTTTGTTAATATCTGGCGAACCGTTGATCCTATCGAAATTCTGAAAATACATTGACGACAGAAAATTTAATTTCCTTTAAGTTGATATATATATTTTATTTTGTAGCACATTTTGTTTTTGAGTTATCGAGCAAAAACATGCAATTCCAATAGAGCGCGATGCCTAGTCGCTACCGCGTAAGTTACGTGCCAATTCCCGTCTCGCGTAAATAGATCGCTCAATACTGTTTTCTATAAGTTTTTGCTTGATAACTCAAAAACGAAGTACGCTACGAAATAAAATAAATATATCAACTTGTAGGAAATTAAATTTTCTATCGTCAATGTATTTTCAGAATTTCAATAGGATCAACGGTTGGCCAGATATTAACAAAAAACCATTTCCTGGAGAAGCTAAAAATTCTGAATTCAAAAATTCGTAAAAAATTAAATAATCAAATTCAGCACCCAAAAACTTGGCTTTGAGGTTATTTTGACGTGAACTTTAATCTTGCCAAATTTCATCGAATTCTGAGAATGCGAACTGGGAAGGTTGTTAGTTTCATTCATTCAAAGGCTATAGGCAGATTACCATAAGTGATTTGCCTCAGGGTCCGGATTTTGATGATATTTGGGTGGTAACTGGGTACTATCGAGAAACGTTCATGACCAAAATTTCAGCTCCCCCCTTCTCCCCGTTTTTGAAGAGAAATTTTTTTTTTGAAAATTAGATATGGATTTTTTTCTCAAATTAAAGTTGACGGAATTAATTGAAATTTTGGTGCATGGTAGACCCTTATAAGGGCCTTCCATGAAAAAATCAACAACACCCCACTTCAATTTTTTCCCCTCCAAACGAGCGTTTTTGACTTGATTTTTTTTTTAAAGTACCTATCTCAACTGGCACAATTTTTAAAACCCATTTTTTCGATGTATTTTTAACTCTTAGATGCCGTATATTTTTTTCAAAATTTTGCCTCTCCAAGGCCGTGGTAAAAAATCACAAAAACCGCGCGCGAATGTTGGCCGAAACTTCCCACTACGTGGTAGCGTCTCGTTCACCGTTGCGCACGGCACCGCGTTTGGCCTGTAGTAACATGCCTAACGCAGCAACGCGCGTAACCGTAAACGAGGCGCTACCGCACAGTGAGAAGTACCGATTACCGCGCACTTAAGCTCATCGTTAAATAATTTTTTTTTTCAAAATCTACTGATTTTTGGGTTATGGATCGTATAACATCTTTTGTTTGAAATTACTCCAAGATTAATTTGCGATTTTTTTGCTGCCGGAAAAGCTGATTTTTGCAAAATGCGAAGCAAGGCAAAAAATAATGTACAAAAATCGACAGCTGAAATTTTGGTCATGAAGGTTTCTCGATAGTACCCAGACTACCCACCTACCACCCAAATATCATCGAAATGCGGACCCTGAGGTAAATCGCTTATGGTAATCTGCCTATAGCCTTTGCGAATTTTTCATAAAAATTAAGTCTCCGGCGTGGGGCTACTTTGACAAATTAAACTGTACCGAAGCGAAATGCTGTAAAAAAGGAAAAATCGAAATATGCAAAATCAATTTTTTTTCAAGCCGATTTTTTTGAAATCAATTTAAAAAAACGAAATTTGGTTTGCAAAATTGATTTTTTTTTGTGCAATTGATATGACTATCGGAAACCGTGGAATATTTTTAACTTGCGAAGGAAATAAACGGAGTTTGTGAAGTTAATCAACTTGTGTCTGCGTCCACCCGAAATTCGAAATTTTTTTTTTACAACACATTCGGAAACATTTGAAAATTTGGAATACTTCGGATATTATCTGTAGTACTTCAAATATGCTTAATTATCATGATGTGTAAAAAAAACAATATTCGAATTTCGGGTGTACGCAGACTCATGCAAATTATCGATATTATCATTAAATTAATCAATAACCTCCACTTGCAATTATCTTTGTTTACGTCATCAGAATGTCACAATACCTCGACTAGACGACTATTAAAATCGATACATTTATTTTCTAAATAAAAAATATATTTACACATCCGATACAAGTCGGAAAAAACTTTCACTCCATTTCCGGAGCAAATGAAAAAAATTCTATCGCCTGGCCGTCATTCTGGCAATTTATTAACGTCACAAATTTTATTTTTAACCCAGAAAAACATAACTACGTGTGATGCTGAGGAATACCAACGGGAACATTTACCAGACAAAATTTTAATATAAAAACTGTAAAAACTAGTTCTCCGGCATTGCCTCGTAGAGTAAATGGAATCAATATGTGGCGAATAATATATTGCGTTTGAATATGAAATTAGATACCTCTTTAGCGACCACTACAAATATCGTTACACTTAGTGACGAGTTTATGCCAACATGAACACGACCGAAGAATTACATGGTTTAGGTGTCGTATTATGAAAATACTCGTAGTAATCCTTTATTAATGATCTTTTTTACATGTCCGTCTTTTTTTTTTTTTACTATAAAATAAAAATATTTCCATGAATAGGTAAAGGTTATATTAAATTAAAAATACGAGTGAAATTTAGTCACGATCCATTTTCATCGTGAGAGACTGTTTGAATGAATCAATCGGTGAATGTAATATAAAGCTTTATATACGCACACTTCTCGAGTTTGATATAAAATACATTTATGGAAAATATAATATTTTCATATGTCCTCGCGTATCTAAGCATAGATAAATAATATTTCGAAGTATTGTCAAACACTATCTGCATTGAAAATAAGTAGGCGTTGCGTTACTAATTGATTTACCATAGATACCTCTTGATCCGGGTTGAAGATACTGATTACGTGTGTTTTCCTATTAACAAATTTATACGTGTATCGTAGAATTACCAAGATACTTAGTTATGTTTTGAAATTCACGTGGTTTCGTAACGCATCTCTCACTCGAAACCAGGATCCACATCTTTTCCGTCCGGATATTAAGTTATTTGCTACGTTTTAAATTACCAGAATTTTCAATATTTCTGATCGTGTTTTTAATAACATATTTCAGTCAATATGTTATTTACCGAATAGCACTGGTCGACGCCTTTTCTAATTACCTCACGCGATATATCGATAATTCTCCTGAGATTGGTTTCCGTAAACGATCGCCTTAAGAGATTCTAGATTAAGAGATACTCAATCGGACTTTCTTCGCCTTGTTTTCGCGCTTTTCAAATTACACCGTCGGAAAATCCATAACGGAGTTCGTTAAATTATCAGATTAACTCGTCGATTACCGTTTCGTGTATTCAGGTTGAATATAACATCGTTTAATGGTCTACTTTGTGACTAAATTTTTCACGCTAATTATAACGCGAAATATCGACGTAGTGGTTAAATAATAAATATACATGTATTAATCATAAAAGCCATAGAATTATTGTCATAATCCAAAATTACTCATCGCGTTTAACTATCACATTTTATGTAATTATTACGCAATTTTTTTTTTCCAAATCGAAACGCAGCGTTCAATGAGTCAATCGATGACGAGACAATATCTTGGCTTGAAATTTTATTCCATTTAGCGACAATAGAAAAAAATTTCACAGGGAATACGAGGATAATGGGCTGAGAAATTATTACGAAAAAAATCGCCCAGGGGGTTCATCTACGTGAATGGCGGAATTTACCCGAGGATACTTTTATTATGAACTTCTGATGAATACAAAATACCTCCTGGTATTTCAATTTTTTCAAAATGGCTGAAAATTTCATATCCGAAAAGAATTTAATTAGTTGTTTTTTCAGCTAAACAGTGCTACCCTTCTTATGGGAAATTTAAAAAGAAACGAGAAATTTGTTTAATTAAGTCTTCATTTTATCAGATATTTCACTTGTTTTTTTAACAAAAAATTTCTCTTTTGATTATTTTTTCACTAAAATAGCGATAATTTTATCAATAATTTATTTGAAAGTTTAAGAATTATGATGTTTTTTTCTTAAAAAGGTCGTTTCCCTTCAAAATTTTCACCTGAATTTTCTTCAGGCTTAAAATACGCATTTACTTCAAAGGTGGCGGGGGGGAATTGGATATTATTTTGCGATAAAAATATGTACGTATTATTTTTTGTCGATGATTATTTTATTTCTTATTTATAACAAATCTTCTGAGTAAAATTTCACTTTTTCTTGTAAATTAAACGAAATTTGTAATTTTGAAGGAAAAATCAACTAAAACGAAACTGAAAACTATTGTTTTTACTCGATTTGAGAAAACCATAAAATGCCAATGCTGATAACGTGGAGTTGAGATTTGCACGAAATTCCTTCATTAGCCTTTTTTAATGGCATTTTTAACGAGTTTCATGTCGTGATTTATGTTAAATACTCCAAAAACACGATGAAAATTATAATATTTCGTGATACCATAGACAGGCCCGTTTAAAGAAAATCCGGTACCTGGGGAAAAGTTATACGGACCTTCCTTCCCTTGAAAGGGCACGACATTTTTTCCAAAGGGCCCGTTATTTTTTACTAGGGCTCAAAACGCACGCGAGCCACTAAGAAAATCCGGGCCCCGGGCAAACCCCTCTTCCCCCTTTTCTGGTTCGACCTAGCTGTAGACGCAAATTTCAGCATTTTTTCAATGTCTCGAGATTGAAATATCATAAATGAAAGAAAGAACTCTAAAATACCCCTTTTTTCTACTATTAAAATGTCCTGTTACCAGATACTTCAACATGAGCTTTAATTAATTATAAATGGAAAAAAATAAAGCTATCTTTATTAAAAATAAAATTATTAAAATAATAGAACTAATTTTATTAATAAAAATTAAATAAATTAAAGTTATTCTGATGAAAAAATTTATTTTTAATAAAACTATTAAAAAAGGGTAAGAAAAAAAAATATAAATAAATAAAATTAAACTTGAATTTAACGTATAAATTCAAGTTTAATTTTGAACTCTAAATAGATTAATTAATAAAATTAAAAAAAATATCAATATTTCATAATAAAAAAAAAAGGGAACCATAGGAATTTCTTTGAAAGTTCCAGAACTGCAGGCGCTGCTAAATTTTCCATTTTTATGAGATATTTACATCTTAAAGTATTAATTGTTAAATATTTGCAATTATGTTAATGTAATTAATTTGATAACTTTTTTCTAAAAATAAATTCCATGTTTATAGTCCTTTTTTAATATATTTCTTTCATTGAAAAAAATTACGCATAAAAGTAAAAATTGTACATTTTTTCATTCAAAATAATGATAAATTTTTTTTTTGATTTCTTAAAAATTCGAAAATAAATTCGAGATTTTATTTTACTTTTTGAAATATTTTAACGAAAAAAATAAACGAAGTAAAATAAGAAAAAAATTGAATTAAAACATTGTTTCAAAAATAATTTTTCCATAAAATATGCAAATAGTTTTATGATTCTAATATTTTTTTTAGCTTTTTAGAAAATTATCTCACACAAATCAAAAAACGGAAATTTTTATTCATTTCTTTTTTAAATTATCGTCGACATTTATTATCGAAGCCACCAAGAAGCGTTAATTCAATCGCTTGATATTATAGTTTAGTCCGTCGAGTGTATAATTAAAATGTAAAATTCATAAATTCTGGTTCCGTCTGATTTATTAATTTACTGTTATTTTCGCGTCGTTGCATTCCTGAATTTGTTATCAAGTAAATTACAATTTTAAAGAAACGAATAGCTGATGGTAATGAACGAGATAGACATCTTGAAATTTTCGTGTTCGGCATGAAAAAGCAATTAAAAACTTATCCACGTCGTGTTCACACCTGGATTAAAATTTACGAGGTGCGAATACATCGAGTAAGAATTAATTCACGATAAATGGATGAAAAAAAAAATGGAAAATCTCCATCATCTGTACAGAAACCGAAACCATGTACCGAACAAATGAGTACATAGTAAACGAAAGTGCGATAAAGTCACCCGAAACGAATAATACGAGACAAGGACGCCGAGGAAGACATCCTGGTCCAATAAGTTTTCAACAACTCACGTAGCCGACCGATTGCGTCACACGGGCACGACGTCGTACAAAAAATATCGAGGGGGACCGTGAAAAGAGTTCCGTATCCGGCGCATAAGGTGGCATAAGAGCCCCCTTCTATCGGACTTTCTTTTCCATTTATAAAACCGAATGCACCTCGCGGGCTTGAGTTTTTATCATTCCGGTACTTTCTCGAGGTGTGCGCGTTTGCTAGCATTTAATATCGAAGAACAAGTGTTGTGTTGTCTGGTGTTTGTTGATTCTGTGCGTTGATTCGGATTCTGGATTCTTGACTGACCTGGATATTCCAACTATTCGTTTAGACGTGTTCGTTTATAAAAACCGGTGAGTTGTAAATCTTTTCTGCTTTGATTTCGATGGCGCTGTGATTTGTTTTGGTGGTTTCGTGGAGCACGTTGGGTGGTGTTTTTCTCCACCAAAGGTTTCGCGGCTTGATGGAGGAGTTGAGTTGGTGAGTTGGAATGAAACTCGAGTTGAAAGAGGAGCCTTTGGTTGGAGGATTTTACCTTCTTCAAGAAAGCTATGTTGGTTTATAACCCCCAACGTGCTTGTTTGGAGGAAGTCAGGTTGATGGATTCCGAGGAGTGTCTGTTTTTTGGCTACTTCGTGGATTTGACATTTTGACTTTAATTTTGTGGCATCAAAGCTCAGGTAAAAAGTTAGGAAGGTAATTCACAAGTCATAATGCTACATCGTCAATGGTCCAGGTAGTGATAATCAGCATCGTAATGGGACAAGTTCCATCAAAGGAATTAGCAAAGTGATACCTCAAGTTCAAGAGACTTGGTGCAAAATTTCCCACTTCTATTTGAATGAAAACCAATCAGTTTGTCTTACTTCATAAATTTGGCGCTTAGTTTCACTAAATTTTGTATCTCAGTCGTTCCATTTTTGCTAAATCACAGTAAATTTCTTCAAAATTTTGCATAATACATGTGTAAAGGTTATTAAACGATGAAAAATACCGAAAACCGGAATCCTTCGCGATTTTTCATGCTTGATTTATCGTAATTTGAAGTTTTTCAAGATAGCGGAAATTTATAAATTACATGTGCTTTGATAAGGTTCTGATAAGAAACTTTTTTGATTTTGTTTTACTTCTTGACAGTAATTCACGCGTGATACCTGCAAAATCAGTGTTACCTCTTTCGTTGCACAAAAAATCATGAAAATTTAAAACTGTTAAAAAAACGTGTTGAAGAGTGGCTATCTTGAAATAATTTTCAACCTGTGGACCTTTTTATCTCTTTTTATGTAAAATAACATCTAAAAATTTTTGTGGTGTTTTTCAATGGCGTATTTCTGGAAAATTTTGTATCATTAAAAAAAACTCCTTTTATTGTACGAGTTGATCTTTAACATTTAAATTATTGGATATTTCCAAAATTCGTGAAATACTCTCCCCTCTCGTCCCCTCTTCATTACTACAATTCAAGTGGAAAAAGAAAAATAACTAGTGCGTCTGAAGTTGAGAAATCCCGGAATATAGGTCAAGGCCACTTTCGCATCCTCTGGCGGAATTTTGAAGAACTAATTTCCATGCAAACAGATCTGTGTCTTTATTATCGAAAAAATTACTTCCACAATCCACAATTTTGTTGAAATGAAATTTGAATGGAAAGAGGAAAGGGGAGGGGGTTGGATGGCATAAATATTATTCAGATACGCGCTGTCAACTACATGTAGTCTTTTAAAATCAAAGATTTTTCGAGACAATTCAGTGAGGTTAAGAATATACGAAAATTTTCATGTCGACGACCCACATGCTGGTTCGTCTCTTGTGGCCTTCTTCCCGCTGTAGCTTTGCGAGTCGAATTTAAGGTATAAAACTGCAATCTTAGCGATCTCCCTTAATTGAAAGTGTTAAAAGTTCGCGTCCGAAAGAACGACACAGGTGTTGTGCTATTTGTTATGGCTGTGATATTGTGGCGGAATTGACGGAGAAAAAAAAACAGCCTAGCTTCGGTTCAATTACACTCGATTACCATATTATGCGCATAAAATGAAATTAATGTCGACTACTTTCACAAACAAGGGTGGACATCGAGCATTAAGCGGAATCATTGGAACATTCCATTTTACCCGGGTACTTTCGATGAAAACAAACGCGTCTGACGGAAGCCACTCGCGGCCCATCTTGACCAATTATCGCATTCATCCTTGACCATCTGTGGAAACCGTGAGCGTATAATTGCGCCGAATGCTTCGACTCCACTCGTGACCCGAATGCCGAGTTGTCGAATATTCCATTGATAGGATTGGTTATTGTTGGTGTGTGATGGCCTATGATGCCTGCGGTAGGGACTCAACTCCGAAGTGCACTTGTCTACTATGCATAAAGTTATGTTTACATTGGTATCTCGAGTCGTATTTTAATATATTGCGAAGCTAAGTCGTTAATGGGGTTTCCCTGCGACCGTTATGATTCTCCATCATTGATCGGATTTTTATAAAGATACGCGTCGCGTGAATTAATTACGAATAAACGATTAAGCATCAATGTCAAAGCTTATTTCGCCAACTTGGTATGCGAATGTGGATAATCGCGTCGCAATTATGAGCAGGCACTTTACTGCATTCAGCAGCTAATAAGAGCTTCGCGATGTTTATTACGTGGAACTTTTTTTCTCGCTACCACGCTCGGTTCGCGTGTGGTGAAACGTAATTAAATTTTAAATCGTATTTGAACAGGGTTTTTATGACTAGCGGACCTAGTTTGGATACCGTGCCGAAACAATGTAACGGGTTCGTTTTTTTTTCTCGATAATACCGTGCCTATTTCATGGTTCGTGATTTGATTAGCGAAAGTGATCGTAGATTTGGTGTTCTTTTTCTCCTCGTCGTTGGTATTCGTGATTGGCGATTTAATGTCTGAACCATGTATTGATTTGATGGTTACAATGGAATCGTATTAACGTTCAATTGGATTATCTCCCAACTTGTACTTTTCTTTGAAGTTTTTACCTCGAGGTGAATTATTTTCTCGTTGAGAGTTACTTATCTAGGTACGAGGAGAATTTCTCGTCGTGATTGGATCGGAATATTTGAAAGAATTTGTTTTTTTTAGGGGGCACGAAATTTCGCAAAATTAATCGACGGAATGTTGAATTGAAATTCAAATTCTATGCCAAATTTGCGCGAAGTTGGATGGTGCGGTTGTTGATTTTTTTCCATATTTTGTGTATTAGGTCATCAAACGATGATATATGAGGAATGACCCAGAGTGGGAGTCTCTGCAATTTTTTTGTCCGGAATTGCGGCGATTTAAAATTATCCAAGATGGCGGAAATTTGAAAATTTTGGGGGATGATTTCAGTTTTATCGTAATGATAACGATTTCATTTTTTTTTGAATTTTTTTTCTTCTTTCAAAGAGTATACATGTTGTGCATGGTGGTAGTATCAGTGTTGCCAATTTTATTAATCTCCACGATTTTTTTTTGGTATAACTTATTCGTTTTTTTTTCAAATTACTTGACAAATTTTTTATCGCAAAATTAAAAAAAAAGGGGGTTTATAAATCAACCAATATCTTAAATTCAATTTTTTTTTTCAAAATTTAAAAACATATTAATGGATTTTTGTTACCAGAATTAGACCTTCTAATTTTTCCAATTTTTTCTTAATATAACAAATGAGGTTAAACTTTAGTAGGTCAAGATAGTTAATATTGATTTAGTAAAATTTCCTAAATTTTTTGTTCATTTTTACCTCATTTAAGCAATAATGAATTTGTTCAGTATGCAACTTATTCTTTAATCAGAAACTAATTTAAAAGAAAAATCAAGGAAAATTATTTGCTGATTTTTTTTGGAAAACAATTGTTAATTTAATTTTTTTTTTACCTATCAAAAGAAATTTTTTTTACATTTTGGCTCTAATTATTTTTTACGCAGAATCTTTTGGCTTTTGGCTCATTTAGGGTCGTATTCTCAAACGATACTTAAGTATTCCTTGCCCAAGTAACCGATTTCGAGCTAGTTTTTCTGGTATTTTAAAATGTAAAATCGATACTTCAGAGTCTCAACTTTTGATTTCCATTTTTCAAAAATGTCAAATTTAAATTTCTAATATCTGAAAAACTGGCCCAAAATTCGTTACTTGGCCAAGGAATACTTAAAAATCGTTTACGAATACGACGCTTAAGTAGGGTTTTTTTGAAGTTTGATTTTTTGATATATTTTTTAG
>QBDW01000638.1:0-20546 GCA_003261595.1 Maconellicoccus hirsutus | reverse complement strand
AAAAAGATGGAAAGGAAAATTAATAGCGACGAGGGTATCCTTAAACGCGACCAAACCCGAAACAAATTTATCAGAATGGGAAATATGGATCACAGCTGCTTTACAATGTAAGTGGTAAATTCTTTATGTACCAAACCCTAAGATGACTATGTCCAAAAATTCAAACATACTCCCGAAGTCATTTGTTCTCCGCTGGAAAACTGATAAACTAGTCAACTGAGCCTTGCTTAGTTTCAAAGTGTGGGTCTGAATTCTCCACCAGAAAAATCAATTTGGACGTTTACGAATTGAAAATTATTCTCTTCTCATTGGTTGATTACAAAATGAACCTCTCTGGGTGCGAAATCTCGAAACCAGTAAACAGATAATATTTTACACGACCCTACCCTTTGAATTGATAGTCTAGGAGAAGTCGTTTTATTGCTTTTATGCGTTGGTTGGGGTCCCCTTTGTATAAAAAACATAAGTCAACCACTCAAACCCCTGTGCGTTGTCCCCTAGGGGCCCGAACGTGTCCATAGTTTCAGTTTTTCGACTATCACTCGGAAACTACAGCATGTAGTTGAAAATAGTTCAAACAAGAAATGATCTACATAAAATTCCCTACAAAATGATACCAAACATGACGCCTTTTCGTTGAACTTGACCCCCTTTGAAGAGGTTCAAAAAAATGTCAATTTTTAAAAAACGCAAATTTTGTAAAATAAATGAATTCTTCCATTTATGCGTGAATTTGTGTGATGCACTTCAATTATAGTTCGTATCACGCATTCGTAAATTTGTAATTGACTTTCCATTCCCTCCCCCTTCTCGTAGTCTAAGCGGTTAACCCCGAAAGACGACGTCGAACTACTTGATTTTATGAATAAGACATCGCGTGTGGTTTTTATTTTGGTATAGGACCATAAGAAAATCTCTGACAAGAGTTGGCAAAAAAACCTCTCATGGGGGGAGGAGGAGACTTATTGAAAAGGGTAACACCCCCATTTAGGGGCTTTGAGATATGAAAGTGATCAAAGTGTCTTTTCCATATAATTTGACCCTCTGAACACGAATTCGCCATTAGTTTTCTCATAGAAGGTGTAGTATTTCCACAATCGTTTAATTTGTACGTGAAAACACTTATAATTTGTGTGATAAAAATACTTGGAAAATCGTGATTTGACGCTGCTTACGTAGACTACTTATACAAGAATAATACGCAACTGAGGTATGTTTTCTAATCAATTTGACCTCACTGAATTCGAATTCGTCATCGGTTTTCCCATCGGAAGGGTATTACTTGCGCAATCGCTAAATTTGTGTGTCAATAAATGCGCAATATTGGTAAAAATTCAAGTAAATACCGTCGCTTTTTTCGAAATTTAAATGTGAAAAAAAACTCACTTGTAGCGTATTTGACCACCTTCTCTACATTTTTGGCGGATTCGGCACTTTCGGCGGAATTGGGCACTATTTTAGAAGCGACTACTTGTTTCAAGTGATGAATAGAAGTTAGTAAACGTTCTGTAACGAGATACAAAAAAACAGATACAATTAGAAAGGTATGAAAATTCGTAACGACAGCCTTTTGAACGAGCCAGAAGGTCGTCTCGTTAGAGCAATTAAGAGCAAAATATATTACTATGTTCGTGTTCCAGTCCAACCAATTTGATTTTGTTAGCTTCGTGTTGAGCTTTCTTTTTGAGACGGCAAGCCCTACGCAAGGAAATACACAACGTTAGAAATCCTCTTACGAACGAAATACGAGAAAACATTAACGAAGGGAGAGAGAAAATTCACGTTGGCGTATTAAAAAGGCGAGAAATTAGAAATACGATACCTGGAAGCCAATTTGTTCTTTTCTTTACGCGTGTGCGGTCTAACATTAAATGGTAGTTCACTGACCGGCGTCATATCGTTAATTACGCGATTTAATTTATCCAATTCTTTACCGATGACGTATAATTTCTTCGGATTCGGAGTTAAATCGTTACCATCGCCTTTTCGCGCTTTTCCGCTGCGTCGTGTCGGAAAAAGAAAAAAAAATGAACGTAATATAAGTACATACTACGTACATAGTAGGTAGCGTATGAGGTATAGGTAATTAGGTATACGTAATTATGTACGTAAAGGTAGTAAAGTTAAGTACACCGAGAAAGACGCTCATTATTGTGGCTTAGCATAGCGCAGCACGTACGAGCAACGAGCTTACGTAGCGTACGTAACGTGCTCTTTACAAAGAAACGAAAATATTTATTCGAATTGAGAAACGGTGCTATTCAAACGAACAACAATGCTTGTTGGTCGAAACGTTTATAATTTGAAAAATACCGCCGCCGCGGCTCCTCCGCGCGCGCGCACACACACACACACACAATGCACAGTTTCCGCAATTTATTCATCCTATCTCGCGATAAGAGAAAAATTAGGTTACAATTTAATAACAATAAATCAGCGAAACGAGTCTTCCCTGCACAATTGCCGCGATACGTGCGCATAAAAAATTCGCCAACTTTTTCAATTTTTCGCCCCCTCACGTCTCGTCGTGGCCGTACGTGCGATTGCGCAAAAGCGTCAAAAACCAACCTGTGTTTGATTCCTTGCACCGAGCAGTCGGGACTGAAAACCGGATCTGTGATTTCGTTCAAACAATGAGGATCTTCTTGTTGGGTTTTCAATATCAATCGCTGACCTTTCGGACCCTTCGATTGGACGTTGTACTGCCAGAAATATCTTTCTTTTTTTGACTGCTTCGAGGACGAGCCATTTTCGCCGTCGCTTCCGGATTCTGTAAAATATCGCAAAATCTTCGCTATACTTGAAATAGAAAGTCCATTCGCGATGCTTCGTCGCCTTTTTCCAATTCAACGCGAATCAGACGTAAAATTACGATTATTTACGAGGACGAAGGGTGCTCGAAAAACGAACGAAAACGGGTTCGTTTGTACGTTACGAGAAGATTAAGAATCGATGCTTCAAGCATCGCGCAATCCTATACGTCAAAAAGCGGAGATATTTGGTGAACAAAAAATCGTCAAAAAATACCACTGAGGTCATCATTTTCACCACAACGACAACGGAACACGAACACCGCTACGTAATACGTACGTACAAACACCTCGTGTTAATCTTCGTCACGCAAATACCATCTCAATTAATCTCCGCCGATAAAAAACAACCACTGATCGGATTAATCGTTATTTAAAGCGCTCATTTTTCAACATAATCTTTAATCAGCTTTGAAAGTCGACCAACGTCGCTAAAGAGTCTCTGAATTTGGAGAATTTTCTCGTACGTCGTTCTGGAGAATAAATCAATACAAGCCGTAAGACCTTGGGACCAGGAAACGAATTTAATAACATTTCGCGGCGTGAAAAATAGCGCAAATGTTGCTCTTCAGTCTTCACCAAATCACACACCAGACAATAATAACCAGCGGACCGAAACCCTAATTTTATTTACTATGTACGCGAACGCGTACGCGTATTACGGGGTAAAAGGAAAGCATTGCGGTGAAAATCGTTTCCCCCGTGATGTTTTCCATTTCATACGAGTATGTACTCGATACACTACAAACGTAATGGAACGCCAATCAATACGACGAAAAGACAGCTTCCAATGATTCGCCGTCTGTCGAGTGTCGATACGAAAACCAAGAAAACCCGTCGAGGTATTTTGTTCTCCCAGGTCGCGAATTCTCCATAAAACAACCCTACGTAGAAGCCCCTACTAAACTAACGAACGAGCGAAAAAACTCCGTTCCGTTGTTACGAATGATCAAGGTAAAGCAGCTTTGATGTTTCGTTTTCAATATACGAGTAAATATAGAAACTCGAACGCTTTTACAACGCGCATAAAATTTTGCGCTACTGAAAATCACGCGAGCACCGTACTTCTCATCTTGTTCGTAATAAGTTATTGATTATTTTTTCAGTATGTAAAGTAATGAAAAGAAAATCACTTGCGACAAAATCATCATCGACGTGTTGGCTAAGAGCTGAGGAGCTTAGATCACACCCCGTGCAAGTCCCCCTTTTCCCCGTAGATGGCGCTATAAATAGACATAAAATTAAGAGATCGGATGTAAAAATGACGAATGAAATAAGGTAAAATTTCAAAAGTGATTTCAAGACCTTGGAACCAGACACTTTTCATTCAATGATTCTCAAATTTTAGAAAATAAAAAAATTTAGGAGTGGGGAGGGAAAATTTGAACTGCGTCACTTCATCTTCTTGCCATCTTTATTCAATATCATTTTCATTTTTCCGTTATCTCTGTATTTTGGAAATTTTTCAATTTTTTAAATCAAATTTTAGGTATCACTGAAGAAAAAAATTAAACCGAGGGAGGAAAATTCTGAATGGGTCATTTTTCTTTGCTTTTCAGCTACTTTCAACATCACCATCATTTTTTTTTTTTTCATATTTCGACAATTCCGCATTTTCGCAATTTTTGACCCCCCTCCCCCTGTGAAGAAAGGATAGGAGAGTAGTAGAAGAATTTTGAATGCGCCACTTTTTTAGTTTGGTTCTGAGGTCTTAAAATCACTTTTGAAATTTTACCTTTTTTCATTCATCATTTTCACATCCGATCTCTCATTTCCATGTCTATGTATAGCGCCATCTATGGGGAAAAGGGGGGCATGCACGGGGTGATCTAAGCTCCTCAGTTCCTGCCCAACACGTTCAAGGTTTCGGTTTTATAAAATCGCATGACACCCAAGGCGGGGTATCAGTAGCGGATCTAGAATTGAATTTGGGGGGGGGGGTATGGAATTATGGATGGAGATAGGTAGATATTTTTTTTACGAATGAATTTCTAACAATACACTGCTAACGCGAAAGTAACCCCATGTAACATTAACTGAGAGAAAATTATTTTTTTGTTTGTATACACAGAATATTTTGTTTTACAATTGTGCATTTTTTTCTTTATTTCCTTATTTTTCACTTTTTTGGGGGGAGTTGGAGGGGGGGGGACATATCCCCAAATCCCCCCTGGATCTGCGCCTGGGGGTATCGTTCCAAGTGTTGCAATCAGACGCAAGCACCGCCTACTACATCTGTTTAGTCGCAAAAGAGGCGGGGCTATTTGCACAACGACACGAATACGTTCGTCGAAAAGTCACGACGCGTTTCTAGCCCATCCCATTTTATATCGAATACTAAAAGGAAGGCGGAGCGTTTGCGCGGTGTACAAATTTCGTTAAAAAAACTTATATAAAACCAAAATAAATCACTAATTCAACTACACGACTGATTTCTGCGGCTTTTCAAGTCCAACATACTGGATTTTAATCGCTGGCGATTCAACGATTACGTCATCGAGTGGCGAACTTGTACCGCGATGAATTATCAACCACGTGCTAATGCATTTTTCTTCGCTCGTTAACAATGAACTTCGCCAAGATGAAGCGTACTGACGCATCGTATACGACATGACAGCGAGAAAATTTTCACAAAGAAGTAAAATACCGCAAAAGTACAGCTCGGAAATATAATAATAAATAAAAATGACAGCTCTATAACAACGTTGATGTTATCCATAATGCGTGCAACGTGTTGTACTTAATTTATTTACAGTAGCTTGACCTTGTTTTTATTTCAAATCAACGCTTTCAATTTACTGTCCCCGAGTATACTTGTACATGTACTGTACGTACACATACACACACCCAGCCACACCACCACCATGCGATCGCTCTTACAGCTTGTTTTTTTTTTTATTATTATTATTTATATACTTAATAGCATCGTCGAAAAATTAACTTCAACGCCGAACCCAACACACTACTAACTGGTTTGCCCAATCTCCCTCTCCCTCCTCGTCAAATTGATATCCCCGAGAATCTGGAAACGCGATGCTGGCACGCGCGTTTGAAATACACAATGTATGAAATTTTCTAACCATGTATAATCGCGTCGCGGCGCGACATCTGCATAATGTCAGCTACTTCGCGCATCACGCTTCATTCGTTACCCACACCAGCCAAACTATTAATACCTTTACTCGCATAATACCAGTTACCAACTAATTGGTTGGTTCTGAAAGCCGCCATCAGCTAACGAACGAACTCTTTCAGGTGTCACACTTATCGAACTTGCGCGCATACAAGTGATATCGCTCTTCTAAAGCTTAAAACTTCACCTCTACCCAGCCTTGCAGTTCGTCTTTGATTTTCGATAAATATGGCCCCCTTATGGGCTCAGAAAAAATCGCAAAATGGTACATTTATAACGGATTTTTCAAAAAGACGTTACCAGCGCTCTACAGAGCAAATGCTACCAAAAAGACTATGGGAAACCCACCCTGAACACCCTGCAACTTGCTGTCAGCTCGCTGGCAAGTGAGTGCAAAGATCGCGAAATTAACAAGCTAGCAATCCCACTCTTGGGATGCGGCTTGGACAAATTGGATTACTCGGAGGTAGGCATTGTCATCTCTGAACAATTCAAAAATTCGGATATATCAATAAGGGTGCGCAGGGGTGAAGGCGGCTAGCTGCCGAATCCCCTAACCTAGATTAGGTTCGTTCTCATCCCCCTTCATTTCTTTTTTTTTGGCTTACCCCTTAATTTTAACGTAATTAATATTGATCTTATTTTTTATCTTTCTCTTTTCTCTCTATCTCTAAAAAAAAACTTGGGATGCGAGAAGACGGCCAAGTGTGGTAGTAAGCCATGTGATATATTTACGAGACGGATTTGCTTTTATAGTAATGCGAGTTCGTTAGAGGTATGTACATTATAGTTTAGCAGGTGCGAGTGGTGCGGTGGTTGTGTGCGTTTGTGATAGTAACATACTCTAAGGGTAGAAGCTACTAGCTAGCTAGCTGTGTTATAGGGATGATGACTGCGTAGGCTATTTACAAACTGGTTTCTATCTTAAACTATACATAAAATGAAACGAGCTATCTTTATAAGAGGCAGAAGAAGTACAGCGGGATTGGAGGCAAAGCCTGAGGAACGAGCTGGTGGGGGGGGCAAGGGTATTTATACCACTTGAAAAAAGTTGAATTGGCAGCGACATGTTATAGGAGAATCTAGCTGTAGATAGGTTCATAATATGTTGGTATAGAGTACGGGTTTGGGAGCAAAGTCTCCAATGTGCGAGTTTTGAGGGTGAAGCCCAAGGAACGGGCTGCTGGTGGTGAGCTCACCGCGAAGGGGTTGAGGCCATTTTATTCACTACATGCAACAATTTCAACATCTCTGAAAAAAAATTATCCAAAAATAATGTTACCCATACTTCTTCAAAGTTATGCCCCCCCCCCAAGGAAAAATCCTGGCTACGCCACTGCATTTGTTTCATATAATAATTATCTAAAATAAATCCTATTTTTACTGTTTTTACCTCAAAAATACCAAATATTGGAGCAAATTTTATGGACTAGTGGTTCACCCGAAGTAAAAAGTGAGGAGACAAAAGGTACAGGGAATTGGAAGAGTAAATTTTCAAATGTGAACTTTTTTTCGAATCTTCACTAGTTTTTGAGGCACTACGGAAGACGTGTCAATTTTTGGGGTATCAAATAAATCATTTTAATACAGTAAGAGGACTCCTGTAAGTACTTTTTCGTAAAGATTACGGTTAAAAAAAAATTGTGACGTTGCGGGCGTATACGCAAAAAAGGGGGGAAGGAATGGCGTACAAAAAATTAATAAAATTAATTTATCGAATTTAGATAAAACTCTGCTGATCCGTTTCAGCATTACGACTGAATCGAATACCATACCGAGTGATTCTCGTTATACGAGTACGTTCCCAACATCTCAATTATTATTTTTTATTCCAATTAACGATATTCTCGAAGTGCTAATGTACCGTAAAATGATAACATATCAAAACGTTCGACTCGTCGTATCGACACATTTTTCGCTTCTTACACGCTAGACGCACACGGCGGCGTTTACGTTTTTTTCATTATTTTTAACTACTACTACGTACTGTATCGTTTACTTGCTTAAAAATATTAATTTCTATCTAGACACACACAAACACACATACGTACTGTATATATTTCTTACATAGCTCCTTGGTGCCTTATGCCTTTATCCAAGTTTTTAATCCTGCATGCGTGATACGTTACGTGTACGATTCCACTAGATAATAACTTGCCCGACGTATCGTGAAAATCGAGAAATCATCCGACAGATACACAAGCTGTGCTCTGTGTTTCTTGTCGTAAATGACGCCACGCCGTAATTTACTTTTTTTATCTACTCGTACATTCTACGTACTCTTTTTTTTTCTCTCCTTTTTTCACGTTTTTAATAATAATCGCAAATACGAGTAATTGTAAAATGTAATCGATTAGCGATTACATAGTCGAGTGATTTATTTTCTCCGTTTCCCGCTTCTCACCTCTTTCGCAGCACTTCGCCTACGTCCATTCGTCCATTTCCACCTTCACACGCATCGTTTCTTTTTATCTGCCATTTTTAAAACGTAATTGAATGATCAACTCCGACGATAATTATACAATTTTCCCGAAAAGCGTAGCTAACGTTTTTTTTCCCTTTCGAACAGAAAATAATCGAAGATCGCGCAAAGGATGAAATTCCCGGCATTCTTCGCATTCGCTCTTAGAAAAATGCTACACTCAAGGCATAAAGTCTCTTTTAGCTGTTCTGTTTACCGTGAAAATTTCACTTTTCATCGTGTACAAAGTTTTATTCCGAGATTTTCCTCGTATTGAGTATTTATAACAGGTACGTTTTTCGTGCCCTTTCCCACGTACGCTACAGAAAACAACATGTTCCGAGTTGACATTGAATACGGCCCGAAGTTACGTTCTCTTCAATTTGCGAATTGTGTCGATAAATTTTTCTCTTCTCCTCGAGTAATAAGCTCTTTGGAAACGTGGATTCGTTTAGTTTGTCCGACTTCGGTGGTGTTTTGGGGAGTCATCTTTACTAAGGTATTTTTTCCCCATTAAAAACACCTTTGATATACTTACAGTATTTTGAAATAGACGTCACACGGGAAATATTCTTGTTTTTCAGTACGCGAATATTTCCGAATTTTATGACAATTTTTACAGCTGATGAACGATCTTTCTCTTTCTTTTTAAACGCGTGTACCGCCCCACCTATTGATTTTAGAAAAGAAAACGTTTCGTCGGAATTGTTCCCTGATGTCTCCTCAACACTTTTGGTTATTACAAAAATTCCATTTGGAGCAATCCCCTTTCCTCAAATTTGAGAAAGCCTTCGAAAAAAAGGGGAAATCTGATTTTCTCACATTTTTACAAGAAATATCAAAGATACACCAAAATTTGTAATCGCAAAGGATTTACAATCCCCATATTGCATTTGAAACGTTATTTATACAAGCAAATGAATATGCAGTACTCGAATGTAAATCATCGGTGGGTGGGAAGGGGAAGAAAAGTGGGTATAAGAAAAAATCGATAATATAGTCAAATTTCCTACAAATTACACGATATTCAACTAATATTTCATTTTTTCGTTACTCCTTACAGAACTCGTAACCCGTCGTTTCTATTTTTATTATTATTATTTTTTCTATCTCGTTTGTACACAAAGGCCAAATTTACGATATTACGGTAGACCGGAGCAAAACCTCGAAAATCCTTCCTGATATCATTTCACGTAACATCGCTACGAGTCTGCCAGGAGACGATACGCTTCCACGTGGGAAATCGATTGCGTCAGCCATTTCGAGTTCGAGTCAATTACAAATTACCACCGATAAAGTTACATCTTGAAAAAATTCCCAACGGATCTCGTTAATATAAATTAAAATTATATCCGCTGTGTGAGTTGGAACAGGGCTCAACAAATGGACGATTTTTCGGTAGGTATTTGTCGCGAAAAATCAATTCGATTACATTTTAGTCACCACTGAATCACGTAATCAGTAATCACAAACCAAACGAAAACAGGTGGGTTACATTTAGGTAAATTTTCAAAATAATCGCAGCACGTTTTTAATCAGTCATCTGATAAGTCATTGTCATCGAAAAAGCAATAATTTTCGGTTGAAAATTTTTCCAATAAAACAAACCACGAGGTATAACGACCTCGAGGTTTTCTCCCGCTTTTTTTTTTTCGATGACTAACTTAGCAATTCTACGAATCAGTGTGTTATTTTAACGTACCTTACCGACAAAGATAAACCTACGCGTACAATGCGACAATACGATTAATTACACGCGATCGAAAATTACGTTTACGTACCAGCGTCCGACGAAAAATCGTAATCTTGTTCGCTATCATCTTCGGAATCGCATCCTTCGTCCAACGAATAATCGCAAGCGTCCGGGCTCAAAACGCCTCCTGAAAATAATGCAAAACAAACGAAAAAAAAAGAACTCATATCAGCAATCGAACATGTCTGCTCGTGTGTTATCTGCTTACACACGCATACTCGAGTACATAATATACGACATTGTCGAACGATAACGTGTACTCGAAAAAAAGAAGAAAAACTAATTTATATCCGCATCCAAAACAAACAATTCGCTTAATAAAGAAACAAAACCAACGGAAACGTTCATTCGTCGAATTTCCAACTCTCGTTCAATTACTCGACTCGGCGAAAAAAAAAACAACGTGGACGTAATCGTTTACGTTTAATTATCAAATTCTCGCGTACATGTAAAGTACGAGTATGTAGTATCGTGCAAATTCTCTACTGAAGAAACACCGAGTCACTCATGAGAGATTTGCCTCCTCTGGTCCGGAATTTAGGCCACGTTACATCGTTATATTGCGGAAAAATTTCGACGCTCGGTTTGAAATTTTTTCTCGGTCGCGCAAATCGTTCTTTTCTTCGTCAATTCGAAAAATCAAGGTCGACTAGATCATAGAAAACGTTTCGCTCTACAAGATAACTGTCGAGTTTTTTGCCACCTCTTCCCCTTCGGAAAAAACCACCGTTAAATGAGATGAAAGGGGCGCGTACCCCACCACGAATCTCCACCGCGGTTCGAAAACATTAATACGAGTAACCCGCATTGCGTTCGAAGGAAATTCTCCATTTTTGAATCAACAAATTAGTGGTGCGAAGGGAGCATAATTACAGCAACAAAAATCGGAAATTAACACCTACTGCAGTTCCCTTGCTAGACACCGAAATATATACATTGAAATTTCATCGGTAAGAAAAATCTTGAAACCATTTTTCAAACTGGTGTCCTTGCAGTGGGGGAGAAAGAGGGGAGCACGAATGCCTCTTGATTTATGAAAAATGTTGCTTGCATTTTCAACTGCAGTTCCGTGTAGTGGTGTTTCTTACATTGGATCACTTTATATCTCATGTGAGGGTGTGGCGTAGGGATGGGGGAGGGGGGGGTGTGTGTGTAAAAGGATCTAATAGAAAAATGGATTATAGCACTAAGCACGCGCGTTTCACATGTACTCTCCAAGTGAAATTCAGAACTTTGAGACACCTCGATTATGTTGGCTCCACATTTTAGTGGTTGGCGCCCCCTGAGCGGGGGAAACGTGGGAAAACCGATCTAATGATGAAAAAGTGTGGTGCTAACGAGTACCTATTGATAGACACCAAAGTATTGAAATTTCATCGGTGTAAATATTTTCCAGCTAATTTCAAAAATTTATAGTCCCACAGGGGGGAAGCTGTTTTTGTATCAATATTCATCACATACCAAAATTTGTATTTGACTCGCATCCTTTTCCTTTCCATGTAATTTTAATTCTATTCGAAAAGTGTGCAAAAATGTCGCAGTTATTCGTTACCGAACAAATTTCAAAAAATTCCGCTAAATTTTCTAGAATTTTATCAATTAAGAACAATTTATTTTTACAATTTAAGCGCATTTAATAGCTAAAAAAAATCATTATTTCCGCGAATCTGACGTAATACTTCATTACTTTTGAAATTTTAACGATCATTACATATATCTCGTTTATATTAATTTTTTTTTTTCAACGAGCAAAATTCACGAATTTGAATCGAAATATCGACAAAAATATCTCCCATTTTGCCTCAATTCGAGCAAGTTCTCCATCTGAAATTATACTCGAAATGAAACAATTATAAACAAATCCTTCGGCCTAACGAGCAAAAAATCAAATATTTTACAACCTAAATCGACGAAATACAACACAAAAACGTGTTGATAAACAAACCGCGAATATTTTCATTCAACTTTCGAATCGAATAAATTTTCCGTTTATCGAACAATGAATTAAAAAATTTCTACATAAACCGGTTCCTTCTCGAACATTAACATTTTTTTTTCTTGCCATTAAAAAAAAAAACGCATTCACATCGAGTCGTTAAAAGACAAAGAAAGACAAAGCGAGTAGGTAGTAGTAAAGTTTTTCAATTTAAACGCGCGCCCAGTTTGTAAGAATATGCAAAAAATTATAAAATTTCAACGTCCCCTTCCGCTTCGACGCGACGTATCGTTTCACGTCACGTTTCCGCGACATGGCGATATTTCATAATCATAACATTCAAAATCTACGCCAATATTAATCCGAGTAGAAGACGAACTGATAAGCAAATACAAAAAGCTTATCTGCGACCTTCAAAAGTACAAGAAGGTGTGGTCAAATGACTCAAAAGTATATGCATTTTCACTGCAGCTTTACTTCATACAGAGAAATGAGAGGGAAAAACTCGTACATAAAATCTGGACACGATGACAACGTAGTGGTCGAATTTCCTCGTTTAACGAAAAACATTTGTAGACAAAAGATACACGTGAAGTACTTTCGAAGCACCGCCCAACAGCGAGGCTGGATATTTCGCACCCTAGCTCATCATTTGGAACAATTTGGAAACATCGAAACCTTCAAAAATTGGGTCAAGAACGCGTACTCGTATATCGTAATAGAAGAAAAATCAAATGTGCAAAAATCCAGAAAGTTCCAACTCGTATTACGTCGACGGATATCATATTGTAATTTCAGTCATCTCTAAGGTATTTAAACAGCCTCCCTCCTCCGTCAAGTTTTTACGGAATTATGTGAGTAGCAGCGGTGTACGTCACGAATTCGAAAATGTACACAAGTTTTCCTGAACCACAATATTTATTCAACTTGGGAAAGAAAAACTGGAAAATTCGACAGAAAGGGCAAAAAATGTTTCAAAGTGAGATACACCCGAGCGAAAATCCTTTTCGACTTGTTTTTGTTGAAGGAAAAACCGAGAGTAAATTTCAAATCAAAATGTACCCTTCGAATAACACAACATCACTCGAATGCTAATTAGTAATTAGGTACCTACGAATTTAAAAGTCGTCTTAATTTTCGCCGCAATTCGATTCCCATCGAGCGAACGATTCGACCGAAAGTTTACGAAATATTTCTTTTCTATTTTGTAAGAAGTTCCGTTTCCCTTGTTCGTCTTCCGACGTTTGTCAATTTTCCTCGTTGATTTACATAACATCGATTATCGTGTTAATAAACAATCCCGTCGAATTTGATTCCACAACGAAAGAAATAATAAACAATAAACATACAATGTTCGTATTTCGAGCGAGAAATCTTAAATGTCTCGAGAGTCGCTGTAAACAATAGGAATATGTACTGCGGAAAAATGATTTTCCCAAAATATTTTTATTTTTTCACAAAAATTAAGTGAGCGGGAATAAAATTATCAGTCTCGTTGGTGCAAACACTCGACGATAAACTTTTATCATTTTTTTTTTTTTAATGGTGGCGCAACAACACGAGGGGAAACAAGCAAGAAAGGACAATAAATAAAACGTTGTCATTCGAAAAAACTTTCAGCTTGAGGGCTGACTTGGGCATAAAATTTTCGTATCGGTGTTGGCAGACACGACAGAACACAAAAAGCTGATAATTTAACACGAGTACCGGAAGAATTTCGATAATATTTAAGTACATATTTCTTTTTGTGAATTATTTGACCGTGAGTCATACGACGATCGATGATTTTCACGGTTTTAGGATTGAGCGAAAAATAAAACGATAATTTATACTGACCGGTAGACAAGGAAGAGGCTGATCCGGCTTCGACTAAAGATCCGGTAGAGAGAAGATGTTGCCTGGGTTCTCTTCTTTGCCAAATTTGCTCGAGACCGAGATGAGTGGGCGCCGAAGAAGAGAGACGAGAGGAAGGACTAGTTCTCACAGCGCTACTCCGACTGACGGTCGTTTGCAGGAGACTCGGCCCGGGCACAGATTGACCCAACGTTTTCGATCCGGATCCGGGCGATAATAAGTGAGGGTCGCGTTTCATCAATAGTTCGTGCAACGAGCTGGGCTTCTGTGGCGTGCCGGAGTTCGACGGCGATAACAAAGTCGGCGAATTCAACGAAGGCGAATTTAAATTGCTGTTACTCTCGAGCGACAAATATGTCTTCGTGTTGCTGGTAATTATATTCAGCGGACTAGACGGAAAACTTGACGATTCCAACGAATCTTTGTAGAAACTCACGTTCTCGGCAAGGAACGGCGAATAACTCGAATCGAACGAGTTCGCTGGCGTATTGGTGAGCGGATGGCCGGGACTGTGTCGTTGCAAGTTTGGCACGTTGATGCAGAATTCACTCGGTAACATTAAATCGTCGAAATTCAAATCATCCAGTATATCGCGATTCGGATTCAAATCGGTCAACTGAGACAAACTGGTGTCTTGTATGAGATCCGATTTGTCGACTTGAAATATATCGTCGTCTTCCATTTTAGTGAATTCCACGTCCGTTCCGTTGATTCTAGAAGACCATAAATCGTTGGTGTTTATATCGGTGTATTTCTCGTGATCTTGTATCATCAGCGGAGACGTATCGTGAAAATCTAAACCGCAGTCGCGTATCTGCGATAAATCCAAATTTCGACGGCTCGGTATCGGCATACATCCAGACATTGTCGGAAACGTATCGTCGCTCGGCGACGGTTCTTGTTTAATGAAAGAATTATCTTTGAAAAAATCCTCCGAGAAGCTAGGGTCGCTCATTATGACGCTGTTTTTTTGCACAATTCGCAGGTTATCGCTTGAAATTCATCACTGCAAATAGAAATAGTCGAAAGAATTAGTTATCCTATTGTTTCCTTCGACAGCACTTCGAACACAATGTACACTAAACAACTTGTACCGCAGTAGGTAAACAATGTGTACCCGCTTTGCTGCTTTGTCGTCCTGATAAAACATGAAAATAATGCGCGAACCAAGTAAACAAATAACTCCCGACGACGCTGTCGTCTTCTCGACGTCTTGTTAAAATGAATCTTACTTATGTAGATCTCGTATAAGGCGAATAACGTCGATGAATAATTTAACGGAAATTTCAAACGGATTAAAAGGCACTGCTTTCGACACGAACAGAATTCACACGAATCTAAACTTTCTTCAAAGAGTCGTGAAATATGCTTAAAATAGATTTTCAAACAACAATAAATCCTTATCAGAGTGAATATTCCATAAATGAAAATACAATTCTTTGTTTAGAAGCTAAACTTGATAGCGAAGTTTTGGAAGCGATGTTACCATCTTGATATGAAGCAGTATGATGAAAGTGAATATTTCAAGTAAATACTCGGATAAGATACGACAATAACAGCATGGTTAAGCGTGAAAGTAAAAAATATTGGAATAAATTAGATTTAATTAGCTTCGGGCTAGCATGTGTACCTGATTTAGATGACCATGACAATCAAAACAAAGATATCACTTTTAGGCCATGTTGTGCACGTGTTTTAACACAAATCAAAGTGTTCGCAAATGATAAATATCATGCCCAGTAATCGCGTAATAATTCCACCACCAGGAACGTCCGAATTACAAAAATATTAATTCGAAATCAAACAAAAAACAATATCAGCACCAACAGTTATTGTTTACAAATAATAAAATCCACAAAGGTCACCAGAATACGATCAATACTACATAAAAACACACGACATAATGAAAAACACTGTTTCTTTAAAGCATTAATTTCAGAAGACCTTGAATTACGCCTAAAAAAACATGTAAACAAAAACAAAAGAACACACAGATCAAAACATCGAGAAGTGATGCTGTGGTATTTTCTTTGTTCGAAATTCTCGCTAGAGCTCAGTGTTACCAACGGAAAACACTATCATTTCCCGTTAAATGGAAAATTTATTTCATAAAGTTACGATCAGTAACATTGAAGATTCCTTGGTGATAAAAAATGGAAAAGTAAATAACGAAGAACTGAAGAATAACGAACAAAGATATTAATTGCCGCAGGTAAAATTATTTAAAATTTAATTTATTTATACTAAGACCATATACCCAATCCTATATCCTAACATTTCATCATCAAGCTATTTCTGCCATTCGCATTTTCCGTAGAGTAATCAAGTATTAATCATAAATATTATTTCAGTTGGAAATTAAACTAAGAGTCAATGCTCTATTGGAAAACGTTTTCAGTTGATAAAAACGCTGAAATTTACGATATGGTTAATTACTGAGCTTCCTCGAACGCAATTCCTAATGGGAGGTAAACGATTATACAATTATTTCCCTTTACTGTAGCGTTGACGGTTCAAATTTCTCCGTATTGAACATCAATCTCTGAAACACTTCGTACTCTTTACAGGTTCTAAAAAGTCTTCGTTTCTCGAATTCATCGGTGCTGAACTAACCAGAAATTATGTTCTGGAATACGACGAAGAACAGTATTCGGCTGTACGAAAGAAAGTTTATCAATTCATGAAGATACCGTGGGAAGTGGAAAAATTCATGGCTTACGGCTTTCTTCAAGTGAGTAAAACATTTGTTCTAGAATAGCGCATTCGTTACAAATTATGATTAAAATTGAGTTCACGTTGCAGTGCGCTGATTCGTTTTTGTTCGTGTATACGTTTTTACCTCTGAGATTTATACTAGCCGTGTACGGATTGTTTTCAAGATCATTTTTCGCCATATTTGGGTAAAATTATCGATACGTTTCAATTTCTTTATTCGGTAGTCGATCGACTAATGATGTCATGTTTATGCGAAGCTAGGTATCAATCTAAAAAATTATTGAAACCAGCTGAAACGTGTGATTTGTTAAAAATCAGCATTCTTGTGATATGCAGCTTCATGATGTCATATGTGGATACCTCTATTATGTATCATTTAATCAAGAGTCAATCAGTCATTAAATTGTACATTTTTTATAATTTACTGGAAGTAAGTCTTCTTCGTGTGCGAAAGCCATCGAATGATTTTTGATTGATTGACTCGCCGATTCATAGGTCGGCGATCGATTGTTTTCCGCATTTGGTCAAGACATCATTGACGCGCTATTTTGGACTGCTACAGAACCTCGAAATTCCAGTGTGAGCTTTCTGAGGGCAATTTTCCATTTCATTTGCGCTATTATTTATGTCTGTATCCTTTTTATATTTCTTCATCGTGCCTTTTAATTTACTCCAAAAAAAAATTTTTCTTAATAAGCTTCGCAGTTCTGCATAGTTTACTTGTGCTAATTCAAGCTACAATTCTTAATGTAGCTATCAATTCAAATAACCGTGCTTTGCTAGTCATCATGATGTCAAATAATGTAAGAATTCTGACGTATCTGAACTGGCAACTGAATTGGAATATAACGAGGAGCTGAAAACACGTGTGCATGTGTAGATGTCAAGAGATGGCAGCGCTCGATTGCTTCGACGAAAATTATTGTCGAAGATTGAAAATGAAAAAAATATACAAAAGTACTACAAATCCAAAGCGAAGAACATGTTTGATGATGTTCAGAAGAATCTCGACGTTTACATTTGCATGCGAATTTTCAACTCTTCGTTCTGATTGAGATGTAGCGAGTCTCTAGGTACTTTTTTAAAGTTCAATTCTAACTTATTGCGATATTTTAGTTTGTAGAAATTAAAGGAAGTGTGTTCAAGAAATTCGATAAAAATAATCTATTTCAAGTGTCTTGCAGCGATGTCAGAGAACGATTCCATTTGCTCGTTCTGTTATCCATAGTTGTTCTTTTAACAATGAATGAATTAGCTTGGGCCGAAGGTAAGTCGATAATTCTGTTCAAATATTACTTCCTAACGATCAGTTGATACGATACCGATTCATTTCTTGTAATAAATCATTTCAGATGCATTTTGGGCGATGCTAATGGATTGTATGGTTGTGTTAATATGTGAAATATGCGTAGACGGCATAAAACACGCGTTCATTACTAAATTCAACGAATTACCGTTGGATGTGTACAAAGATTACATTTACAGTTTAGCTTATGATATTGCTCAAACTCATCAAAAACATGTAAGTTGATGTTTTGGTTTTGTTTGAAGAGATTTTCCGCTCTTTGTAACATCTTCTTCGATTTATATGCAGGCTTTCACCGATCATTCGGATTTGGTAGCTCGAAGAATGGGATTTATTCCTCTCCCTTTGGGTGTTGTTATTTTACACGTGCTACGTTTAGTGGTATCGATTCAAGGATTACCTACGTACATCCTGCTACTTCTTGGATATTTTTGTCTTTTGACGACCAGAATATTGAATAATATTTTAATATTGGGTAAAGCTTGCAATTACATCGAACAGCATCAAAAAGTGAGTAAAATCGCGCCATCGTTCGTTATTCAGTTTCCTACTCGTATATCGTAGGCAACTCATTTATCACGTGTTGAAAAATTTGCATATTCAAAATGCCGTAAATATTTAACAACATCCAAGGCTCGACATCACGACATCAGAATACAACGAAAATAATTCGTGCTCCGTAGCGTAACTTACATCGATTATTTTAAAATTACAGGAAAGATCGCTAAACGCTTCGCAAGAACATAACAGCTTAGTGCGACGTGCTTCGAGTACCGATTCAGCGACCACCCCGACTCATCCCACAACATTATCGTTGAAAAAACGTTCAATTTCCATCGAACTTTCCAACCCTTCTAACTTGCCAAATAAAACAGAAAATTGCCCGCAACTTCGATCGCCGGCTATCTTCTCCAACAGTAACGTTAGTAGAAAAACGTCCGCCGTTGTTGAGCTTACGATAATCTGGTTACTTAATTCGTAAATCTCCTCGCAGGTAAACATACACGAAATATCGCTAAACGAAGAAATCCTCAAAACATCCGCAGACGACATCACAGATTCGCAAAAATTAGAAAGTATCGGTGAAAATGACGCCGAATATGTTACACGTAGCGAACCAAACATCCAGAGTGAAATTCACAACGATAACGTTGAATCGTTAAACGAATCTCTAAGCACTTTGAGTTTGTCTGACGACAATTTAGCGAAAAAAAGAGCCGAATCGGAACCCTCGGTTTATCATTCCGTTGCAAACTAAATCAAACAATAAAACACGCGACACAAATCTAAAATCAACCGTCTGAGCTTCTAATTTTAAATCTCTCGCGCATTTTTAATCGAGATTAAAAAAAAAATTTTTTTTCATTTTTATGGCATTTCTATCGTCAATTCCATCGGGAATGGAACGAAAAATTGTAATGATTTTTTTTTTTTTACTACCTCTAGTCCGTAAAACTTTAACGACGCTGGCCATTGTGTTGAATTGTGTATGATGAAATGTTCTACGAGCTTATGACTAATTAACTAGTCTTTTTTTTTTCGTTTTCGTAAAAATAAAAAACTTCTAAAATGATTTGTTGTACTTTTTTTTTAATTTTATAAGAAAAAATACGCCCGAGACCTTGAATATTACGTGTGAATTTTGCAATTAGTTACGTTAAACAGTGCATATTATCGATAAAAGTTTCGCCTAAAATAACGCGAAATTTTCAACGAGGCGTACGACAGCACGATTAATATATTTCATCTAGGTATAAATCAGGCCAACAGGTTAGAATTAGTTTGCAAATCGATATCCACCAACGCATAATTACAATAGCGGTTAAGATACTATAAGTTTTCTCCTAAAATTACCGATCGCAAAGGTATTTGAATAAGGTTAATTAATTTGGTGAAATTGTATCGTCGTAGTAGCGTACTAGATACTTAACGAAGTAAAAATAGCCAAACGATATATAAAGTAAATTTCTTAAACGTAGTCGCATGTTCTAAACGCATTAAAAGTACCTTCCAGTTTACTTTTAAAAATGGAAACCTTACGAAAATTTAATCTAAACGAAAATATAACTATACGCAAGAAGTTCGCGTAGTATTTTTTTCATTACGTGGGGGTTACATTCAGCTCTTATTGTCTTCGTGGTTAACTTCCATCGGTAAAAATAGAACAAGGTGTAATTTTTTGCTACGTACGTAATACGTAAATAGAAATGCTCAACAGTTGGGGGGAAAAAAATTGGCCAAATTGGATTATTTTTAAAGCTCG
This sequence comes from Maconellicoccus hirsutus, assembly GCA_003261595.1. Lineage (NCBI taxonomy): Eukaryota > Metazoa > Arthropoda > Insecta > Hemiptera > Pseudococcidae > Maconellicoccus > Maconellicoccus hirsutus. The sequence continues at coordinate 315 of QBDW01000638.1, read as the reverse complement.
TATGACGTAAAAGGAAATAACTTAGGTGATTAAATATGTTCGTACTGATGTAGAAAATTAACCCCGAAATACGAATGGAAAACACGTGACTGTCAATCATAGTCACGTACTTGTACATTTCTATAAAACCGAAATATTCGCACGATATTTTCAAAGCTTCTCGTAGCTACGAAATGATTTCGATAATACCTAATACGGTGCAATTCTCAAATTAAGTGATAAGCGCTCAACGTGTCGACCAATCAGGAGCCAGCATAAGTGGGAGGTCGACCTTTTTCGTTTTAACGTGACATCAATTAAAACGTGACGCTTAAA